>JACEEZ010018692.1:117500-132500 GCA_016584305.1 Chionoecetes opilio | reverse complement strand
AAAATTGATCCTTGTGGTACTCCAAAACTAATAGATGTGAGAGAGGATAGTGCATTATAATAAACTGTACATTGCTTCCTATGACTTAAATAACTTACGAACCAATTATGTGCAGCACCACGGATTCTGTAAACCTTCAATTTTTCTAACAAAATAGAATGAGATATGGTATCGAAGGCTTTAGACAGATCACAAAAGACTGATATCTGATAGGCTTTACTATCTAATGTATCATATATATTTTGACAAAGGTGATGCAAGGCAAGTTCAGTGGAGTATTTGGGGCGAAAACCATATTGAGACTGCGATAATAATGAAAATTTAGAAATGTAATCCATTAATCTACTAGCAACTATTTTCTCAAAAATCTTACTACAACTAGGAAGGATAGAAACTGGTCTGTAGTTCGTATGTATAAATTTTTCACCCTTTTTATGTATAGGTGCCACTCTAGCTACTTGAAGGCACGAAGGGAAGCAGCCTTCCTTGAAAGACCTATTAATGATGTAGACTAGGAAGGGAGAAACTTCATGATTGCATTCCTTGATTATTTTCATGTTTATATCGTCGTACCCTGGAGCAGTAATCTTAAGCTCGTTGATGACAGTTTTGATTTCTAAAAGTGATGTTGGACTAAAAAAAAAAAAAACAAGATCAGGGGTATGAAGTATTACTGCGAGGTTGGATTCAAGTAACTATTTGCAACTGTCTCATTGGATATTCAAGCTATTTTTGAACATTACAAGAGAGAGACAGAGAGAGGATTCCCCTTAACTTGATTAATATTGAAGTAGAAATAGAACAGGGGAATAGGAGTGCAGGGACACTCGCCCGAGTGCCTGGACTGGTCAATGGCAGCGTTAATTTCTTTGAATGTAGTAAACGTCCATGACACTTTGAAATTCCACTACAAGTGAAAGGGAGCAGCACGACTACCTCGAACCGCTGACCGAAGCCAGGGACTGCTGCACATGCGAACTCACGTATTAATTTCACTGAGGTGTATATATGTATGTATTTGTGTATATAGTGTATACGGTAACTTATATGTGAATAAGAAAACAAGAAATGAAGGACGGAACACGCTCCATGAACTTGTGGAAGCAATAGACTATAGTGATTCAATGTGGCGTCCTCGAGAAAGTGGCTGAGGAACTAAGTAAATAGTTAGCATCTCAGGGCCGATTTCTTAGTCCTTTGGTAAGCTCCCTAACCAAAAGCCTTACCAACCTGGTAACAGTCCTTACTAACAAAGAGATCCGATTTCTTAGTCGCTGTTTTCGTGAACCACGAGCTCCCCAACATGTAGCGCATTTTCGCGGCCGCTCTGGCCCGGTCTGGACTGGGCTAGTCCCGGGCGGCCACTGTTTTTGCGAGGCAGTTTAGACCGGGCTGGAACGGACTGGGTCGGGCTAGGCCAGATAGCAGGGCCAGGTTGGATTAGTGTGAGGAGAACTGGCACATGCGCACTACAGTCAGCAGGGAAGGCGACCAGGAGCTTCTCGTGCTGCTGATAAGACATGAAACACCATGATGGCCGACCATAAGACTAAAGTATCACAGGTGTGGTAGTTGTAAAGTCTTCAGCACAGGTTAAAAGGCGGACGACAAAAAGGATATTGACAAGATGGACGCCTGCCGCCTCCACAGCTCAGTTCAGTACCGCCCACTCGATCCCCCAGCCAATAGGAACGACGAATGGGACGGGGCCAGTCTCGATGTATTTTCGAGACCATCAGTCCACCCTGACCCGGTCCGGACTGGACTGAACTAGGGCGGTGAACGTCACGAAAATGCGCTAATGGTAAGGATACCAACGAATCAAAGACGGCAGATTCGGTACTGTTGGTATGCCTGAGTGGCGGAAAATGTAAATATTCCATCCAAAGTCAGTAAGTAATTACTATTTACACACATAAACAATAACAACGATTATTTATAATATTCTACTTTGATTTATAAATAAAATTTTGTTATATTTGATTATATATAACTTATATTATATTAAATTATAATATATAATATTAATTTGAATTTTTATTTATAGTTATTACTTTTATTTATAATAACAAGTTCACATATACTTTTGTATATCTTGCGCATATATACCTACAATATTACTGAAGTATATAAGAATATAGGGTGACAGATAAAATAATTTATTAAGGCAGATGGCCGTGAAAAATATGTTGTCTGCTTGACAAGTGGTGACGTGCATTCACCGCGGCCATCCAAGTTCCTTTAAAACTCTTCTTTTTCTTTCATTATAACCCTCTAACGTGTTGATGCGTTATCTGATAATTTTTTACATCTTTTTCAGAAGAAAATATAACCCTATGGAAGTAGGAATTAGTGGTATTTGATAGATAATTGCATTAGTAAGGATTGTTGGGGAGGCACTAGGCTGCCCAACCCGGCGTCCCCAAAGGTTCCAATCTATGGTATCGATACTAACCAACAGCGCCCAAAAGACGACTAAGAAATCGGATTTTGTTGTTGGGGATGGAAATGGCCGCTCGTTGGTAAGGACCCCAACGAAAGGGGACGACTGAGAAATCGGCCCTCAGTCTTTGTCTATTGCAACAAAGCCGTCCATTATGTGTGATATTTGTGGCTTAAGTGTCCTGTGTCGTGGAGGTTGATATTATAGGTTAAGTTCATAAATAATTTATGTTGTAAATAAAAATATTATTGTTATTATTATTATTGTTATTATTATATTACCTGCATTTGGTAAGGGGTTTACATTGTAAATGAGGGAGCGAGAAGCCTGGAACCCCCTCCTCTGTATTTACCTCCCACAACGAGACAAGGCGTAGACAAGACTGGGATGGGAAAGTTTCACTCCCTGAATCCTGTATATATATATATATATATATATATATATATATATATATATATATATATATATATATATATATATATATATATATATATATATATATATATATATATATATATATATATATATATATATATATTATACAGAGCTGGGCAGTATTTAAATAGAATTGTATTTAAATACGTATTTAAATACATTTGTGTGTATTTAGAACTGTATTTATAAATACATTGGTTTTCATGTATCTAAATACTTTAATGAGTATTTAAATACATTGTATTCATATAGATGTCTTGCACTGACGTCACGATCTAGCGGCTTCAAGCCAAATGCCGCCCGTCGGAGCGAGCTGGAGGACCAACAAACTCCATTTGCCGCCCGTGTTTGCCAGCTTATGGTAATTTTCCCCTACCAAATATATGTTTATCAGTATAAAAGATATACTGTTGTCTTCGGAAATGTTTGTTCTATAATATTATCAAATAAAAAACCGTAAAACACACTAAAGAAAGGCCATTATGAGACTTTTAAGAAATATACATGAACTTAATATTCACCAACGCCAGCTCCCGGGGGTGGTTAACCAGGGGGTGGTTAAACGGGGGGTGGGGGAGTCGGGGGTGGGGGGAGGTGAATTTTGACACTTTCGTGTCACCACGTTGTGATGAGAGTGGGGGGTAGGGAGTATGGGGTGGGTGGAGGTGAATGAGAAAGGGGGGAGAAGGCGTTAGAGGGTGCAGAAAAGGGGGGGAAGGTAGGGATGAAGGAGGGCGTAACGGATTTTAATCGTCACGATAGAGATACGACGATCACGATAGTGTCACGAAGCTGCTACATAGATAACGATAGCGTCACGATAGGCTTACGATAGCGCTGCGTTGGGTACAAAACTCGGGGAGCTTCCCGATTTTTAGTGCATGCACTAACTTTTCGTGGCCTCGGGCGAGCGCGTCACGAGCGTTCGGTCACAATGGACCCAAAACCAGGACCTGACGGCGCTGCGCATTGCATTGTTGGCGTTTTCGTGGTTCCATTATGGAATGTGTGAAGGGGCTTAAGGATGAATGATAAAATAAATGTTGATATGGAGACGGGGCCATACGAACGTTGCTCAGGCCCTGTAAAATACAACTATAGGTGAATACAACTACGTAGGTGAATAGCACTGAATACACACAAACACGTATATACACACACAAACATTAAATATTTGCACAACTTCAGGAATGAAGGGTTGTCAGTATATTCTGCTTCTGTCGCATTTCGAGGTCATAGCACCTCAGCCTACACTTCGTACCTCTACCTATTATCTGCAAGGTGAACAGGGGCTGCAGTGTCCAAGGGTCCAGACTATTGGTCTCCGCTCCGCCCGTCCAAGGACTCGTAACCCGCACTTGACAGTTCTTATCAGAATGCTATAACCACTTTACCATATACCGACGGTAGCGTATAGTGTTGTTGTTATTGTAATCGTCATTCATACTATTATCATTATTATTAATATTATCATTATTAACATTATTATTATTGTGTAGACATACTGACAGTTGTAAAAACAGGTGATGAAGGAGACACGGGCTGGGAAGTATGTAGAAGAAGCCCAGTAAAGGCTTAACTATGATATTATTATATATTATTTATATTATTCATATTATTATAATAATAATATTATATAATATTATTAATATTATTATATATTATCATTATTATAGTCAGGAATAAAGTTATCGCTTCCCAGCCCGTGTCTCCTTCATCACCTGCTTTTAATTATTATTATTATTATTATCATTATTAGTTGTTTTTGTTACTTTACTATTATTGTTATTTTGATTATTTTTATCATCATTATCCTGTTTGCTTACCGTAATATTTCAAGAGCACCGTGGAATAGTGAAAAGTTGATTGCATTCAAGTGTGAAACAGCCACTTATACCGCCCAGGTCACCTAAGTCAGGTGACATCTCAGCCTCAAGGGTCCTGCTGATCAATTATCCTTACTGGTGCAACGATGATATGAAATTAAATAAATAGCCACGTTTTTACTTGTGGCGCCTGTCGCTTGCTTGACGGATGAGGTGGCAGTGCTTGCGCCGAGGTAGGTTCATGTGACGCAGCCGCCCCAGACGCGTGCCAGCCGCAGGTGTCCCAGCCAGGAGCTACGTCACAGTTACGTAACGTCTCGGCGCTCCCTCTCATCCCAACAATCGCCGCAACGCATTGTCTCAGTACTACGCAGAATGAATAAAATAGCTACCCGTCTTTCTCGTATGCACATGCTTGAAAGGTTTATGATAGAAGTGGCGTTAAACATCATGGAAGTGTAATAAATAAAAAAAAATAAGAGTGTGAAGGCTGTGAACAGGCCCCCACCAGCCCTGCTATTGATTGGCTGGTGAGGGAGGTGTGGTGGCAGGCGGCCAATGACAAGCGCGTGATGCTGTGAGGGAGCAAGCCTCGCCTGATCTTCACGTGACATGAGATATATATAAACCAACTCTTCTAAGATAACCTTTTCTTATAAATCAATACTTAAAAGAAGAGATATGGTATAGGGAATATAATTTACTAACTGGAGAAAATAAATGTACGGAGAGTTGTGGTGTTCAGAGATGTTGTTGGTGAGGCATCGTACATCAGGCAGTCTAGAAACGTCTGTGGCGGGAGGGTGGTGGTGACGTTGGTGTGCTGCAGTTTGGATACAATAGTGGGTATTATAGCAGGTGCGCTTCACTCCTGCCCAGCACACAGCACGGCAGCATCCTCATCAGCACGTCTAGGTAAGCATCTGTTGTCGCCAGGGTGTCACGGCGAGGCGGCCCCAGCATCTCGGTGCGGCGAGGAGACAAGTGCTCACGGCGGAGGGTGCTACACTGTAGTCTGTAGTAACGCGGCATTGAAGGGTAATAGAAATATTACGATATTTCATTAGGCTTGGGCGCCACATGACCTCAGCACTGCCATCGCTGCCTAATAACTGACCAGGGGGAGGCTGAGACGAGGCGTGGGAAGCCTGCTGCAGGGGTCATGCACTGTATGGGAAATGCAGGTGTTGTTATTCAGTCTTTTTTTTCCTGACCCCAAAAGGGAGATTCACGCGCGTGCAGGGACACCGATCTCTCTTAAAGATTTCAAGCAGTGCGATAACGGGCCGATAATGTCGTGTTGCACAATGCTAGGGTTACTGTATCACCAGTATGACACGCGCGGGTGTTTCTGTGTGAGTATATTATTATAATACTAGATCAATTGACCATTTCAGCTGATGTAGTCAGTTGATCTAGTGTGTATATATATATACATACACTATAATATATATATATATATATATATAATATATCATATATTATATATATATATATATATATAATATATATATATATATATATATATATATATATATATATATATATATATAACTATATATATATATATATATATATATATATATATATATATATAATATATATATATATATATATATATATTATATATATATATAGTATATATAGATAGATATATAGATAGATATAGATATAGATAGATAGATACACACAACACAGAGAGCATGTGGTAGGAGGCAGCTTCAAGGCCAAGAAAGACTTTTCTTGGCCTTGGGCAGCATGAGCGTCCCCACGGCGCGGCGTGTGGAGGGCGGGCTGACGGGCTCCTTCCAGCCCGGCAACGACTGTACCACCTCAGGGAGTCTTGCCCTTGACCTGACCCTAAGAAGCTGCATGACGCAATGTGCCTCGTTGCCACGGCGACGCGGGGATGAATATGGCAAACATGTTTTAGCCAAGGGTTCTTCTGAACTCACATGAGAAGGTACGTGAAACAAGAGTTGCATGGTGTGCAGCGCTTTAACTGGTTGTTGTTGTGCTGTTTTTGCAGTTCACCTGCCTGATTGAAGGTGCGACTAGGGAATCGCTCCTCTGCGCCGCCCACGTAGTGGTGGCTCTGCGGGTGGTCCTGGGGGTTGAGGGAGCCGAGGGAGCGGTAGGTCGCTGCTGCTCGTGCTGAGGGTGGGGGGAGTGATGGACAACATCATCGAGCAGATTCTCAGCCTGGAGGCCGAGGTGGATGTCCCGAGCCACTCTGAAGGCGAGCAGACACGCGCCCGGCTGGCACAGCGGTCTTACTCCCAGCCTGACTGCCTGGCACTGTCCTCTTCCCTGCCTCCTAGTCTCACTTGGGGCGCGTTGAGGCCCTCTAACTCCTACCCGCCGGACCTGTCGCTGGCTATGGAGAGAGGCACCTCCTCCACCACCAAGGAGGCGCCTCTGGAGCGGCCCAGGGAACAGCGGAGAAAAGAGAGCCACAACATGTTTGAACGTCGGCGGCGCTTTAACATTAACGAAAGGATTCGCGACCTTGCTGGTCTGCTGCCGCGGCGGAGCCAACCTTTCTCTGAAGCGGCGCGGCAAAGCGCAGGCCACGTCCTCAAGGGCTCTGTGGATTACATGCAGTGGCTCAAGCATGAAGTGAGCCGCTTGTCAGAGGCAGAGGCCAGGCAGCGAGTCTTAGAGGTTGAGAACCATTATCTGCGATCACGCCTGCAACAGTTGGAAGTCAAACTGCGGACACTGGGCATTGCAGCCAAGCCGGCCCCGAGGGCGCCACAGCAGTAGTCGTCTCTGAGGCTTGGGTCTTCACCCCGGTGACGGTGTGAGAAACAAAAGGCGCCCCGTAACGATGGTGACGCGGCGGCCTCAGGTCCTTATGTGCCTCTCGTGTTTATTAAGGAATGTGAAAGATAGTTTTTGTAAAATAAATTTTACTATAAAGTGTGAATATAATATAAGTCTTATATTATAAGTTTGAATTTGCTCAGTTAAGTAATGTTGATTTAGATACAATACATCAGCTGTGTAGAGCATCATCATCATATCATGTTGCTGCTGTGTTGTGGAACAGTGTACTCAACATTCACTTGCTCGGGAGAGTCCTCGGCGTTCCAGCAGTGAGTGGTCCAATGCACACGCCTCGCCAGACCTGCATCCCGCACGCCCACAGGGTTAGGGGGTGATACCTAGTCAAGTCACTACTGTATCTTTCTCATAAGGAACCTTCACGTATACTACAGATTCCTGAGAGATTCATGTTTCATGTAAAAACCTCTCTCTCTCTCTCTCTCTCTCTCTCTCTCTCTCTCTCTCTCTCTCTCTCTCTCTCTCTCTCTCTCTCTCTCTCTCTCTCTCTCTCTCTCTCTCTCTCTCTCTCTCTCTCTTTCTCAAGAGTGGGAAAATGATCACTCAGTTCATTTCGATACGTCAAAATGTCTGAAAACATAATTGCATGCGACACCGAGCACAGCCTGACGTAGGGGTGCACCTGCTTGTGGGCAACACGCATTGTACAGCTTGGATCGGTGGGGTGAGTAACTGTTGATTCACCTATAATATATAGTACATGGTGGGCATCGCGTTTCTGAGATGCTGGGGCCGCTCGACGTAAACAATAGTATAGGGTGTCTGAATACTAACAGTGGTGAGATACTTCTAGGAAAAGATCTTACCGCATTGCATGATTTTGTAGTGACTGCTGTTATTGTAGCCTATAGTTGAAGTAGTGTTTCTCATTTTTGGGTGAGTATTTATTTACAGGAAGTGATGCTTATAGACATTCTAGTTTGTCAGGACAATGAGGACAGTACACTGATGTTTACAGCGACGAAGCAAAGCAGGTCTTAAGGATGTAAATACGGTACATATTTACCACTGCCACTGGAACCCATGTTTACATAATGACCTCAAGTGCCTGACCAGTCTTATCGACTTATCAGGCGCGCAGGTTTAGACATCGGTGGCAAGAGTTTGTTTTTGCTTAGATGAGACAAACAACATACGATTTGGATGAGTTTTCGTTTCGGATGATGAATTGTTTGCGGTATGTGTGTGTGTGTGTGTGTGTGTGCACTTCGAAAATCCGTTGGTGTCACGAAATGTTGTTTCATTCAATAGGCTGCATTCATTAGCCGGACAATAGAAAACTACAGGACATAATTATGTAGAAAGAAAAATGAAAAAAAAAAATTAAAGCGTACCGTGATATGCATTTACATCCATCTTGAGGGAACGTCGCAAACCCCATCCAGCCTTCCATGATCCCTCATATTATAGACTCGTCATTATTCTCCTTTTTCTGTGTATGATTTGATCATTTATAGATGGTGAGTTTGCACACACACACACACATACACACACACACATACACACACTACACACACACTTACACACACACACACACACCTGACACACTTGGCACATCTTATAATCCCTTAAGTCATACACGCAATAGGGCTTCTCTCTCTCTCTCTCTCTCTCTCTCTCTCTCTCTCTCTCTCTCTCTCTCTCTCTCTCTCTCTCTCTCTCTCTCTCTCTCTCTCTCTCTCAAATGACACGACAAGACGACCTTTTTCGGGTGTCAGGGCGTGGCAGATGGCTCTGTACGTGGTCGTGATATCTTAGCACCACGTGGTCTGTATAGCTCAGTGACGGCTCTGTGCAGGGAGAGAGATAGAGAGAGGCTGCCAAGGAGACGTGAGAAAGTGAAAGGGGCTGCTAAGAAAATAAGGAGGTGAGAGTTATAGGTATTAGAACATAAGAACATCAGAAAATAAGGAAGCTACAAGAGGCAGTGAGACCTACACGTGGTAGTTCCTGTTACTTAATACTACCTACATCTACCTTTCATCCCCGTCCCTTAAATTAAATCTAGCCTCCTTAGGTATAGAAAAGTATCTGGGAGAGGAAAGCTGGGAAGGGTCGTGGCTGGGAGAGAAGGTAATGAAGGAACAGAAGAGAGGCTAAGGGCAAGGTCTGTAGAAAAAAAGTGGAGAATGAAGAGTAGGGGAAGGAGGTAGAGTGAGGGGGGGCGGCGTCATGTGAGTTAGGGTGCGTTGTAGCTTTTCCTGGGAGTATTTTGGCACCCTGGCGAGGCACCGAAATAGTGGCATTACTCAGCGGCGGCAGCGGGAGGGAGTGGACGCTGACCTTGACGTGTTGTGCCCTTAGATTTATGTAGCTGTACAGATTCCTCCCCCCCCTACCCCACTACCCCTACACACACTCACCCTGTTCCCTCCGATGCCAGTGTAGACTAGTGCAAAGTAACTAAGAACTGTACTGTTACTCTGGACTAGTGTAAATGCCAGTTCGAAGGCTGCGGGATCTAACGGGACTAAGGCTGGGACGTAGACGGGATTATGTACCTATTATGTTTATTTAAAGAAAGATGAGTTACAATCAAACTTCGCACAATGTCAGGTTATTATGACAAGGCACACCTACCCACACGGGCGTCGTACGAGAGTAATCTGTGGTTGTGTGTTACTGTTTGTTCCACAGCTGTGACCTATAAGGGTATGGGGAGCCAGCGGGGAGCACCCACATATGCATCACGTAAGGCTATTAATAAATATCAACACATGTATTAGTAGATATATAAGTATTAGTAGCATTAGTATATCATCACCATCATCACATAAATTATCAGTATCACTACCGTACCCATCAAAAGTTGGCAGGCTTTATGAGCCGCTAAGACAGCCATGTACACGTACACTCTTAGAAAAAAAGGGTAGGAAAAGGGTAGAAAAAGGGTGTTTATAGTGATGAAATACTGCTACCCTTACAAATATACCCTTTTGCAACCCTAAATATACCCTTTTCAAACCCCAAATGTACCCTTTCTCAACCCTCTCGTCTAAAAAGGGTAGATAAGGTAGATGAAGGGTATAATCAGCAGCATCTACCCTCCAGCCTGGACATAGGGTATAAAAAGGGTAGTGATGGTGCGATGTAACAATTCTACCCTTAACATACCCTCCATTTCTGAGAGTGTACAGTACTGTATACACGGGCCACCGCAACACTGCTCGACATCAATTTGATATCCTTTCATCCACTCCGGGATTTTTTTCTGCCTCATAATAACTTGTGTTCCTCTTCAACTGAGTGAAATCTTCTTTTTACGTAGCTTCCTTAACCCTGTTTTAATCTTCCTTCCTTAAACTTAACCTTCTTGTTTAACCCTTTCTATATTTATCAACATATTCCTTGTATTCGCGATGATAGCACCTCCTGTCACACCTCTACATAGCGCCCTTGTGGCACCGTGATGCAAACGACGCTTTTATTTACTTCCTGACGAGAGCAGAGACAGTGCCTTGAGTGTCGGCCAGGAGGGGTCACCTGGGACACTCACGCCACACCTGAGGTCTCCAAGCTATACTAAGTGGTGACTTTACGGCCGCCTCGACGCGCTGTAATGTAATCTGTGGGTGCCTGGCATTGTTTGTCCCGAGCTTGTTGAGGCGCCGGACGGGTCATTACGGAGAGCGACAGGTTGCGTCACAGGAACCACCCACCACGCGCCAGGATTAGCCCAGCGGGAGCCTTTTAACTGCCCCGCCCCTTACCTCTTCCCTACCAGATTCCTTCTCTCCCTCCTCCTCCTCCTGTTCTTCTTGTTCTTTTTCTTCTCCTCCTCTCCTCCTCCTCTTTTTGTTCTTTTTCTTCTCATCCTCCTCCTCTTCTTCTTGTTCTATTTCTCCTCCTCCTCCTCCTCCTCCTCCTCCTCTTCTTGTTCTTTCTCTTTTCCTCCTCTTCCTCCTCTTTTTGTTGTTTATCGTCCTCCTCCCCCCTCTCCTCCTCCTCCTCCTCCTCCTCCTCCTCCTCCTCTCCTCCCTCCTCCTCCTCCTCCTCCTCCTTCCTTCCTCCTTCCTCCTTCCTTCTTCCACATCATTAATTTCTGGCTGGCCTAGTGTATGCATCAGCCGCGTCTCGGTATTCTCAGCACATTTTTCTGCATAGCTCTGTTCCCTGCTCCGTCGAGGCCTCACCTTCCTCCCCGTTTATAACATCGGATTCCTGTACTTTGTTGTGCTCATCTTTTATTTCTTCTGTTTTATCCCTGTTGTCGAGAGTGTGTGTGGGGGGGGGGGGGGGGGGGCGTATGGTTGTCCTATATCTACACCTCTTCCTGCGTACCTATGAATAGACATCTCATTTATTTCTATCCTGCATCCCCTCCCCCTCTCGAAGAAACATCTGTGACCACTCAACCCACGATCTCCACTTATCACTGGTTCTACTTGTGATGCTTTTTATTCGCTTTCTTTCCATCTGCACCGCCCCCTCATGCCCCTCTTCCTCCTCCTCTTCCTCCTCCTCCACCTCCACCTACTCCTTCTCCTGCCCCTCTTCCTCCAGCTCCTTGACACCACCTACTCGTCCTCCTCAGGGTATCCACAGCCTCTCGCCTCCCCCTGCACACCCTGTCCTTTATATAACCCGGCGCGCCACAGTCCTGACGCCCACACCGTCGACACGTCCGTCCCCGTCGCCCGCCGTGGTCCCTGCAGCCAAGGCCTCTTGACGCCTTCCGTGTGAACCGTTAACACAGGTGCCACGCGCATCGGAAGTACGTAGTAGTAGGCACCGTAGGTAAAGCAGCGATGCAGCAAGGGAGAGGCAAAGTGTCAGCAAACCTGGTTGGCAACTGTGTTCAAGACGTGGGCCAAGGTCTCTCCCTCTGCCCGGCCACTCACTTGCCAGTCGGTATCCTCTGTCTGTGTGTTCCGGGGTGAGCACCACGAACGGAGCCTCTCAGGTGAGTTGCAGGGAGGCGTTAGCGATCAGCCACTCTCGTCCTCGAATTTGTGTGGTTTTTAGTGAATCAAGTCTCAATGGGCCGCTGCGAGAGGCGTGGCGTGGCAAGGCGTGGTGCATGCAGGAGTGAGGCGGAAAGGTGGAGAAAATTGGTGATAATTAGGTGTTTGTTGTGATCAGAGGCAAGTGTTGGTGCAGCTGAGTGCAGGAGTGTTTAATAGGTGGTCTGTGTTCTGGCGTTAACAAAAGTTTTTGAGAAGGATGTGACGGGGGGGGTAGAAGGCCTTACTGATCGCCTTTTACATGAGTTTCCTTAGTCCAGGTCATGATGAAAGATTGTGTGTCATTCTGAGAAAGACTAAGTGTCATTCTAAGAGTCTGAGTGTTGCTATGAGAAATGTTGTTGTAATTGTTGTAATAATTGTTGTAATTTAAAAGAAATGAATGTTATTGTTAAGAACATTGAGTGTCATTTTGAGAAAAGATTGAGTGTCATTTGAGAAAGATTGAATATTGTTGTGAGCAAGATTGAGTGTCCTATTGAGCCAAGTGGCGATGCAGATGTAGGAGCCTCCGGGATCGTTATGACTCTTGACTAGGGATTCAACAAATATCGCCACAGAATGGATTTGTAAAAAGTTTTTGTTGTGGTTTGTTGTTCAGTCGAGTGTTGAGGAGCAGTGCCGTCCTCGCTGGCACAGGAGGCGACGAGAGGGCCTCCTGACGGTGGCTTCCTTCTTCACGTGACGTCTTTAGGATCGGCACGACGGGCCCTTCGCTGTTTCAGAGGATCCTTCAGCTCCTGAAGGCTCCCGGCGGGCCGCTGGAGCCCCCAGATGCGGCATGTAAGAATCGCTCGGGGGTGTTTCAGCTCTCCCCGGGTGCATCGTGGGACTTTGGCGAGAGTCCTCTGATCTCCCGTAGACGCAGCAGACGCACTCCCTTCCTCAGACCGCTATCACGAGCTTTCTCGGAGAGTCTACTTCCCCAGGATAGTTCCTCCACTCTTAAGTCCGAAAGGTCCCATCCCAGTAGTCCTGACCTTCGGAAGTGTGTGTGGGCCGAGGTCCCTGACTCCTGCCGCAGCGGGCGCCACTCTCCGCCCCCGCGCCTCGTGTACCTGGACGAGCCCCAACACTCCACGGTAGAAGCCTCCGTACTCCGCCAAGGGCACGGTCACAGCAGGCTGCGGGCGTGTCTTCGCCCAGCGTCGCCCTCTCACGTCCTGTTGTGGCTCCCAAGAGGCACCCCTTGGAGGTATTCATGCATAGGAGGTGCACGCAGGAGCTTATGTTTTAGTGATGGTGGAGGTGGCCTCGGCACGCTTTGTTCCTTTTGTTGCCTTTGTTTATCAGTTCATATATTTATAGAGGCAGCGTGCAGCCGCCTGTTCCTCCCGCCGCTGGGCTAACGTCTCATCCCTTGAATTTTTCTTTCATTCCTATTAATACATTTTAATTTTGCATTGAAACTGACACAATTATATACTTCAGCATTTCAACTCATATTTTGTTTTGGGTTGCGAGTGGAATCTTTTGTTTTGCGTTGCGAGTGGAATCTTTTGTTTTGTTCGTTCAAAGTAACAGCAGCCGCGTGTTCCCCTCACTTACCTAACCCCAGCGCCGCGTCAGGAGGCTCAGGGTGGTGGGCGGGCGTCCGGTGGGATGCTCCTCAGCACACTCAAGACGGAGCGATAATAGTATTTCCCCCTGGTGCGTCATCCCCTTGGGCCTGGGTGGGGGGAGGGGGAGGCATGGGGGAACGATGTGTGACTGAAGGGGGGAAGGAGGCACATGAGAAGAGGAAGGAAGGAGGGGAGGAAGGAGGCACGGGGGAAGGATAGGTGATGGGGGACGGAGATGTACAGTTATGGAATGGGGAACGGTAGTGGTGGGGGTATAAATATTGGTGATGTGATGGTAAGAGGGAGGGAGGTAGGGAGACGGGTGGGTGTAGTGGTGAGGCTGGCATGCATAGTGATGAGTAGGTGGTGATGATGGTGGCTGGTGAGGGGAAGGAGGAGGTGGGACTGAGTGGTGGTGAATGGTGATGAGACAGAGTGAGGCTGGATCGTGGTGGTGACGGAGAGCTATGGTAGTAATTAAGGTAGTAGTAGTAGTAGTAGTAGTAGTAGTAGTAGTAGTAGTAGTAGTAGTAAAAAAGGTAGCAGGTGAAAATGGTGGTCAATGATGGTGGTGATGATATGGTGATGGTAATGGTGATGGTAATGGTGAGATATGGTAATGGTGGTGTGGCGGCAGCTGTTAGACTGACAAATAGCAGTGACGAGAGAAGTATAGGAATTAACGATGAGTGGTGGTGATGGTAGGTGGTGGTCAATGATGGTGATGATAGAGTGTGGCGGCAGCTTTTAGACTGACAAATAGCAGTGACTAGAGAAGCATAGAAATTAACGATGAGTGGTGGTGATGGCGGGTGGTGGTGACGCAGAGGGCCTGACCGTTCACCCCTTTAAATAAGTCGCGCAGGAGATGATTAAAGCGTGAGGCAAAGTTGGAAGTGACTAATGATGGAGAATCTTCCGCG
>JACEEZ010018692.1:80000-112500 GCA_016584305.1 Chionoecetes opilio | reverse complement strand
TCTCTCTCTCTCTCTCTCTCTCTCTCTCTCTCTCTCTCTCTCTCTCTCTCTCACACACACCTTGGACTTTATCCCACCATCTCCTCGACTTTTGTTACGTTCTTTTTGTCTCATTTAAAGTGCATATGCATTGACCTTCATACTGCACGTGTACTCTTATCTCTCTCTCTCTCTCTCTCTCTCTCTCTCTCTCTCTCTCTCTCTCTCTCTCTCTCTCTCTCTCTCTCTCTCTCCTCTCTCCTCTCCTCTCTCCTTCTCTCCTCTTCTCTTCTCTCTCTTCGTGTGTCTCTCTCTCTCATTCATCACCACGCAACCCACATTACTTCACATTCTTATTACCACCGCTTATCTTATCTCGACAAGATCAGAAATTCGTGTGTGTGTGTTACTAAGGCAGAGTAGCAGACATATACTAACTAAGGCGTAGTCTCGCGTGTCAAGCTTTACTCTGTCCATCAAGTGCATGGGCAGCGCGTGCAGACTTGTTATCATGTACTTGTTAACCGGGCACCAAAGCATGCTACGTCTGTACTTCTTAATCTAGTGGCGTCTGTCTGTCCGTCTGTCTGTTCGTCTCGTTGCAAGAGAGTGTAGCTGACCCGCTGCTGGAGTTCAACCGCATTTTGCTGTTCGTCCCACAAAAAAAGGAAAAAAAAAGCTTTCTCTAACTTAGTGATTCGTTCGTGTGTGCTGCTAACTTTTCGTGTGTGTTGACTTTAGTTGTCGAACGTTCGTGCATACTATTTATTGACTCATATATTTACAGATATACATAGAATAATTAATGACCTGTGTGTGACTCGAGTTGTATTTATAAACATTTAAATCCCTTGACTGCAGAGACATTTTAAGCTTGACATTTATATCATTTTCGGTTCCAGTCGCGAGGATGAGTAATTTGTATATATTTCCACCTCGATTAACATATCAGGTATACAAGATGATGTAGTGAAGAGAATGTAAAACAGTTGTGGTAATTACAGTTTATACTCATATATACACCCAATAGATATGCATTTACACTGGTATATACTTAAGTACGCGTTACGATACAACCTTCTATTATTTCCCCACCTATGTATTCTCTTCACTATGCCTGATAACCTTACAAGCTCTGGGATTAAGTAACTGTAATCAAGAATCAAAGTGCTCCGGGGGCTTAACGGGAGGTGTGTGGGCGATGGCGTCCTCTCTCGCCTCTTGGCAGACTCGCTGACTACACTGACGTAGGGAAATATATTATAACACACACACACACACACACACACACACACACACACACACACACACACACACACACACACACACACACACACACACACACACACACACACACACACACACACACACACACTAAGAAAATAGATACAAAATATAGCTATGGGAACGGGGCCATCCATACGAGTGTAGCTCAGGCCCTGTAAATTACAACTAGATGAATGCGCACACACGAAGAATAATCTGTTTGTTTCATGAAAGGTTAAAATCTCTTCCTTTGACCTTGAATCTGATGCGTCACTGCCCTGCCTTAGGTCGCCGTCCCTGCCTCCCCTACGGGCCCTACACCCGATTCAGCCCGTGCCCTCCGAAGAGCCAGCCCGGGGGTTTTGTGAAGACCTTCTCCACCACCCGGCCCCACCTGCCGCAGCGGAAAAGGTCCGCGTCCATAGGAGACTACTCCGCCAACTACATCATCCCTGACTTAGGTGAGTGGGTGTGGTGGGGTCAGAGTGGCGGGGTCAGGCAGTGTAGGTATACTCGCTGCACGTTAAGTTGGCGAAAATAGGGCCCTCTCACTCCTCCCTTACGAACGCACGGGATTGCCTGATTGTTGGGTGAGAATGCCTTACTCCAAGTTGCGCCCTAAAGCCCCAACACCCAACACGTCACCAATCCCGTGCGTTGGGTAGAGGGGAATGAGGGATCCTTATTTTCGCCAATTTAACGTGCGGCGAGTTATAGGTAGGTGCAAAGACTACTCTATACTAGTCTTTGGTAGGTGAGAGGTGAAGAGCAGGGAGAGGAAGGGGGAGGTTCAGGTAGTAGGAGTGAAAGTCGGGGCGCCAAATCAAAAGGTTGCGGTTGGTCGGTCGGTAGCTCAGGCCGGGGTAGTGTAAAGTTACGGACTTGTTGCGGGCAGTCTTTTAGCGTGGCAGGATAAACAGTTGTTCTCTTTATTTCCTATTTATTATTATCACTTTGTTTATATTGTGATGCAAAGTTTTTAAAGATATATATCACATATTTGTGTTTATTTGTTATTAAAATGTATTTGTGCTAATCTCGACTGTTATCCTGAGATTGAGCGCATATAATATTGCACGAGGATTCATAGTTAATATTGTAACTGTACCTGTATGAGTAAACAACTGCATAGGTAGTGGAAATGTTAATAAAAGTTTAATGTGCGAGCGGTCAATAGCACTACTTCGCCCTGGGAAAGAAGGGGGCGGTGGACGGTGGAGACACACAGGTAGGTAGCTTACAGGTGTGCTCGGCATGCTAATAGGTTATGTAATAAGTAACATGGGTAATACAGGACAAGCTTTCTGCTCTTTATATTCTGTTACACGGCTTTGTAAGGTATCAATGTAACGCCGTTCTGTATGGGTGGATACAGTAGTCATTGATAACGAATTACTTTATCGTGGAGGAGGGAGGGGGGGGGGGAGAGAGAGAGAGAGAGAGAGAGAGAGAGAGAGAGAGAGAGAGAGAGAGAGAGAGAGAGAGAGAGAGAGAGAGAGAGAGAGAGAGAGAGAGAGAGAGTCTATGGGGTTGGTATGCTGGAAACTGCACTATGGTCGCCACTATAATAAATTAGATGTATAATAAATCAGGTCCTATAATTGTTGGACCCTACAGGCACAGGTTATTTATTGTATTCTATTATAAACAGACATCTAGTAGAAGGTTACAGTTTTCCTTGTCACGTAAAAATTTCACCCTATGGTGCCAACATAGATGGGTACCCGTGACGGCGTGGCAGCATCCTGAGAGTGGGTGTGGATACTAGCGGAGTTAAAATTATTCAGGCTGAAAACAATTGTGGCCTTGTCCTCTGCACTGCATGTTATGGTCTGCGTGACTGCAAGCTACTTTGGTTCAGGAACTGTCAGATTCTCTTAACATCTCTACTGTGTATTTCAGCTTGAGAATATATGAATTAATATATACAGATAAACATATATATTCATATTTATTTATTATTTTTGTTCACTCCCGAAAGCCAGTATACAGTACTTTGTGATGTAAAAAAAAAAAAAAAAAACTACGGTCGGTATTCACCCAGCTATGCGGACGTTAAACAGAAACATTCAGGCGCGCACCTTCTAGCAGTATCTTAGGAGATGACATTTATCAGTAATAGAAAAAAATAAATGAGATCGGAATGCTATCTGGCAAGGCGCGCAGGTTCCCAGTTTGTGATGACAGAGGCGGTTATTTAAAGCCTCAGCAGTGGCGAGAGTACCCAAGACGAGGGTCACGGGCTGCCTACTCTCAAGCTTACCGTTGGGTGAGTAGAAACCGTGGCACCATCCTGACGTTTATTATACAATATTTACAGGTATTTTTTGGCAGTGGAGGAGGTTAAAAGCATCAGGTGTTGGGTTGGCAAGGTATAGGGAGCGCACACATATCACTGGGATGGGTGGAAAAAGAGACAGCCATTACATTACGACATGAAGTAGAGAAAGTGCAGCGTATCTCATCCCAAACATTTTTACTTTATCTGGGGTCGGTGACATTTTTCTGTTTATTCCTGAAAATTTAATTATGAATAGTTTTCCTCCTAGACATGTGAATATTTTTGTAAGTAATGCGTATCTAGAAATAATGGTGATATTGGCTTTAGATATCGCCTCAATTACAGTTTTCGATTTATCCCAAATAATGTGTTAACTATTACTGCCCGACCTGTGCGTGAGAGAAGGATCCATGCGCTCCATCCAAGGATAGCAATAAAAGGAGGGAAGGAACAATGACGTCCTTACAAAGTACGGTGCAACCTAGATACGTTTCAAAAATGAAACCCTTACGAGAAGGTGAAAGGGTAGAGGAAGGTATAACACGCAACCTCCAGGGATAGGGTTTTAAGGAAAGGTGGGCGATTAACATTGTACCCATTCGCTCCACCTTCGGGGGCAACTACTAGAGACCGAACATCCAGTCAACAGGGCAAAGAACTTAGAATACTTAAATTAGGGCGGAGAGAAGGATAGAAACCGAATGAGGGTAGTTATTAAGGAAGGTAGAAATTAAAGCTTTTTCTGTGACAATTAGCTGACAACTACTAGATCATTAAAGTGTCGGTGAATAATTATTAGCTGTACCTAACTGTCCAGCGTGGATATTTATAATGCTCTCTGGCAGGGTGTTTGGCACAAAGGTGGCGATTACTTGGCTGAGACTTCCCTCGTTACTGGTGGAAGATATATGTGAGCTTTGGGGAGGGGGGAATAAGGGCCAAGTGTTTCAGGGTTTCTATGGAGTGTGTCTCAGTGAAGGGTTGGGTACATGACTATAGATGATGACGGATCGCGGTGCATGGCTATTGGCTCAGGGTCTAGCATGGCATGTCCTGACTCTCCTGACGCACGGCTACATACAACGCGGTAGTTATAAAACACAGTGCGGTACGGTAATAGTTTTCGTAATCAACCACAAATAAATGATAAATACCGTACCGTATCTTTATGTCGTACTTTAATATGTACTATTACACTAGTACGATTAATTACCATATTGTACATATTGTAATCTCAAAATAGATGTTTTTGCCTGCTGCTAGGCTTTACTATTTGTATATGTGCACTCATATTATGCGGTAATTAAGTTTTTGTTATTGAAAATGTGTTTAGGAAAGCGGGCTCTGGATGACGTCATCTGTTTAGGCCCCTACCCTAAAAGGCCTAAACCAAGACTTAGCAGGGGGCTGAAGTGGTGTGTGGCCCCCCCCCCCCCCCCCTCTCCCCTAGAAGGTGGAGTGGTGGTGGTGTTGAGGCCCGGCCAAGTAAGGGATATATTAAACCCCCGTAGACACACGTTATGATTCGCCCTCAGTTTTAGTCTGTTTTTCGTCATTTTAATGGATGACTACCTAGTGGTGTATCCTCGTGCGTGCCACGTGGCGAAGGAGGAGCACGTGCAGGGATGTCACTCCTTGGGATTTTTTCCAATATCTTGGGATTTTGGCCATGGCCTTGGGATATTTTTTGTCTATCATTGGATTTTTTGGGGATTATTCAAGTATTTCTCCAGTAGCTTATCTCAAGGTAAGCATGTGATACCGTATTTAGGGTTCAGTTTCAATGTTATTTTTATAGACCTTGGGATACTTTTGTCTATCTTGGGATTTTTTGGGGAGCAGCCTTGGGATTTCTGAAAATTTAGAGTAGCAACCCTGAGGACGTGGTGAGGTGGGAGGTAGTTAACACCTTGTTAGCCCCCCCCCCCCAGCCCCCCCCCCCCCCGGCCCTGGCCCAGCGCGCATGTCAACAAGAGAAAGGAACTATTACGCAAATGGGTATTTTTTATTCCATCTTATTTTCATCCAGCCTCTAAGCTTCGATTTGTGAAGGTTTTATATATTTCGTGATTTATTTAGATACGTCTTACAGTTTTTGATTTATAAGCTAAACATGATATCTTGCCAGAATTTAAAAAGTTCACCTCTCAGATCTTAAAGAAAATTTATCAATCATAGTTTTTAGCCACACTGAACACGAATCTTGAGTCTGTTTTCTGATTACGTACTACAATTCTAACCCCTCTCTCACCTATGTGCGCCCGTCAGGGTTGGTAGTTGAGACGCCAGTTGAGTTTGGTAGTTGTGCGCCCGTCAAGGTTGGTAGAGACGTGAGCTTGCAATGTGGAGAGTCCCTGCGCATTCGGTCAGCGGTTCGAGTCCGCCTAGTTCGTGCTGACGTGGCGGCGCTTTGTATAGTCAATAACCTTGTAGTTGGTACTTGCAAAGTGTCTAGATAGGATGAAGATCTCTCTCTTATCTCACCTATGTTGCCTTATAAAATCAGTGGAAATAACCATAATTTCACTTTTACTGGGTGATGCTGGTCTCCTACGTCAAAAAGGCATAGATAAGCAGTAAACTATTATTTAACTGAGCACATACATACATCTTTGACTTCTGAGCCTCGCATTACAAACCGACAGAGAAACTGGCAAAAAATTTCATGAAAATTTATTTGGAATGTTACGTGCTATGCGAGGTTGAATTAATCACGATCTGTTTTCTCGAAAACTATTAATTTGTGACGGAACTGCTTTAGATTAGACCTTCACTAATACGACCGACAAATACTACATATAAACTACCGACAAATACTACATATAAACTACCGACAAATACTACGTATAAACTACCGACAAATACTACATATAAACTACCGACAAATACTACATATAAACTACCGACAAATACTACATATAAACTACCGACAAATACTACATATAAACTACCGACAAATACTACATATAAACTACAAAATAACGTAAGCGACAATGTATATGTGCAAGCGCTGCAATAATACCTTACACAGGATGGAGTTTCTCATTTATTCGTGTCTCATAGCTTGGCTGTTGTTGCATTGCAGAGGTTCGCAAGATGCCGGCTGAAGGGTCCACATGTGCACCCGCGGCCCCAGAGCCCATGGTTCCCTCTTCCCCGGTGAAGGAGGAGCCCCTGTTCGACCCTTGGTGTGACCCCGAGAACCCCCGCACCATCACCTTCCAGGTAAAGACTACTCTGTTGGGGTCAAACTTTAGGATATCCGGCATGACTGGGAACGTCTGCTGATCCTTCACTTTAAACTATATTTTTGTTTAAAACTTTGTTGTTTGTTGTTCTTAAACTATTATATTTTTTATTGAGTTTATAAATATTACATTTTTAGTCGTTAATAATACCAGAAGCCCCTAATTCAGTAAAGGATTACGCATCTCGTATAGCTAGCAAGTGTTGGGCTGTCAGGTTGCCTCACAGCTCCTCCACATGCATTACTTAAGAACGTAAGAATATAAGAAAATAAGGAAGCTACAAGAGGCCACGAGACCTACACGTGGTAGTTCCTGTAAATAATTCCTGTACTTAATACCCTCTTGTGTTGCAGGATGTGAGTGCGGCGGCCTTCAAGATCAAGTCCGGCATCATGAACACCCCGTGCACGCGCTCCCACCTCTCCAACATCACAGACATGGAAATATACTTCAAGAAGGAGTTCAACCAATGCACCGGCAGCTTCAAGGTTAGCATGAGAGAGAGAGAGAGAGAGAGAGAGAGAGAGAGAGAGAGAGAGAGAGAGAGAGAGAGAGAGAGAGAGAGAGAGAGAGAGAGAGAGAGAGAGAGAAGATAAGATAAGATTTTCATCCTATCTAGACACTTTGCAAGTACCAACTACAAGGTTATTGACTATACAAAGCGCCGCCACGTCAGCACGAACTAGGCGGACTCGAACCGCTGACCGAATGCACAGGGACGCTGCACATTGCGAGGTCACGTCTCTACCAACCTTGCCACCTTGACGGGCAGAGAGAGAGAGAGAGAGAGAGAGAGAGAGAGAGAGAGAGAGAGAGAGATTATTTACCTTGTGAAGAAAACAATTACCATGAACAAGCAGATAGATCATTTCCTCTTTCACTCTTCCGTTAAAAGATATTTTGGTTTATATTTTTAGTGTCTCTACTAGACCTTTGGTGGAAAAGAGTGACTGTGAAGAATTTTTAGAATGATTGACAAAGTAATACATTAATTCACTGAGGTTTAGAGATTTGTATAAAAAAATTAGCCAAATAAAAAAGAAAGTTTAATTTCATATTTTCTTTATAAAGCTACTCAGGCAGATACGATTTTTATAAGGCTTGGTAAGACCTTGCACTGCCTACCTTACACACCTTACCACAAACCTTACACTTGCACTGCCTCTCAATAATTTTTTTCTCGTTTATCTTTGTTGTGTCGCCGCTGCTGCAGGAACGCGGTGCGCGCTACACACTCCTCATGCTGTCCGAGGCGCAGCAGAAGAAGGGCGTGATCGCCGCCTCGGCCGGCAACCACGCGCTGGCCCTCTCCTACCACGGCCGGGACCTGGGCGTGCCCGTCACCGTGGTGAGTAAAGGACAGATACATGCTGATCATTATTATTATTATCCTCGTTTTTAAATTACTGTATCATTATTACGATGAATGTTATTGTTGATATTATTATATTTATGATTGATTTCATTATCAGCATCATTATCATCTTGTATTGTTTATTCGTGCATTTATGTCTGTTTCAATTTATTGTTGTATTTTAAACTGTCGTTAACTGTTTGGTTATTAGTGTCGCTGCAGCTTGTTTTCACGGGCACGGTCAGGATGCTAGTTTTACTTTACTTGTAGTGCTTGTTTAGCCGACTACTAGTTTACATTGCATTAGGTTGTAGTTAAAATTGTGGCTGATAAGTAGGTTAGTTAAAAGAAAGAGTGCATGTATGTAGAGTGTAATGGAGCATAACCACTCACTAGTGTTGAGTTGACTATTCTTTTCTGTGTTATTGTCAGGTGATGCCCCTGGTGGCGCCCATCATGAAGGTGCAGGCGTGTCGGCAGCACGGCGCCAATGTCATCGTGAGAGGGAAGGATATCGGGGAGTGTCGGGAGTTTGCTCTCAAGCTGGCCAAGGAGCAGGGTCTTCTTTACATCAATGGGTGAGCTTTACATACTGTACTAGTAAACCCATGCCAATTTTTTTTCAATCCTTTTTGTGTGTGTGAATGTGTGTATGTAATCAACAGAATTATACATCCTGAAATGACCGTTTGCTTGTGACGAAGGGTGCATTAAACAGTATTTCCTTCTTTGTGTGTGCCTAGGACATACTTAAGTTCTTGTTTGGTAAATACATTGAACTGTGTTGTAAGATGTGAAACTAAATACTAAACATACTCTATTTTTTTTATTATGGTCAAAATGCAGTCAGGAAGCCACGCCCCCTGCCTCCCCTTCTATTCTACGAGGCAGCTGATTGGTGCATTCCTCCTATCATCACTACCCATCACAATATCTTCACTACTTAACAGCGCGTGACCACTGGACAGAGCAATCTTCACTACAGAGGGATTTTTGATTTTGTCACCCTCTGTAGTGAAGATTGCTCTGTCCAGTGGTCACGCGCTGTTAAGTAGTGAAAATATTGTGATTGGTAGTGATGGTACGAGGAATGCACCAATCAGCTGCCACGTAGAATAGAAGGGCAGGCAGGGGGCGTGGCTTCCTTACTGCATTTTGACCATAATAATAAAAATAGACTTTAGGTAGAATTTGCAAGCAGTCTTTGTTAGGGAAGCATTTTATTTCTTGGCAGCTGTTTTACATGTGTATCAGTTTTGGTGGTGATCTAAGTGTTGGTGCGCTGCTGGCCTGTCACTCTTATAACTACTCTTTAGATCATGTGGTACCCTTACTACGTGGCATTAGGGTCCCATTACCCCATGATCTAAATAGCAGTCTTATAAACTACTCTTTAGATCATGTGGTACCCTTACTACGTGGCATTAGGGTCCCATTACCCCATGATCTAAATAGCAGTCTTATAAACTACTCTTTAGATCATGTGGTACCCTTAGTAATGACACACAGTTCTTATCAAGAGTATATTTCCCTGATACGAACTCGGCCTTTAGTGCCTTGGCGTCACTCCTGTCACTTCTTTATATAGATCTCTTGCGTCCAAAGTGTGCCAAAAATACTAAAATACTGATGGGCTGCATTAAGATTCAAGACATTAAGATATGAATTCATACCGTGAAGTGGTGTGACCTTGAGAGTTTTATAGAGATGCCAAGTTATCTTTTTTTAGATTTTTTTTTTTTTTTTTAGTAAGTGCAATTATGAGTACCTTTGTGTTTCTGCGTCCATTCTGACACCTTGGCCTTGGCCCTGCCAGTCTACATTTATCCCTGTCCTTGCACTATCGAGTCTATTTATGTTACCACTTAACACCACCCTGATGCCCCAATATTGTCTTGAATGTAACCACACTTCTTACAGATAAAATGATGGCTTCCAAATAAAAAACAGGAAAAAACAAGTGCATTCTAGTGCAAGAAGATTAGTATAATAATGAACTAGAAGCAATGCATTTAAGAAAAGGCATTTATAGATAGTGTTATGTAACAATAGCAAAACATATTAAGAGCTCAGTTTCATTAGTTATTACTTATTACTGTTTGTCTCATGATTCAATCTTTGTTGCAGGTACGACCACCCACAGATCATAGCGGGCCAAGGGCACCATGGGGCTGGAATCGTGGAGCAGGTGCCCAACATTGACGCCGTGGTGATCCCCGTGGGGGGCGGCGGCCTCATAGCGGGCGTGGCCCTGGCGGTGAAGGCGCTCTACCCACACGTCAAAGTCATTGTGAGTACATTAGTGCAGTGAAGATGTCCCTTGTCTCCTCTAAGAGATGCTGAATGTTTTTGTTAGCCACCCAACACAGATACAGATGGTAAATTGATAAATGGTGTGTCTAAAAATGACATCACTCATAGCCAGCTTTCTAGTTTGGTTTATATGTACAGTGGTTACTCGCACTGACAAACCAAATCTTCACAAATTTCTGCATTACA
Organism: Chionoecetes opilio; assembly: GCA_016584305.1. Lineage (NCBI taxonomy): Eukaryota > Metazoa > Arthropoda > Malacostraca > Decapoda > Majidae > Chionoecetes > Chionoecetes opilio. The sequence continues at coordinate 101,873 of JACEEZ010018692.1, read as the reverse complement.
AACTATATTTATTAATCAAATAGCAAATCTTAAACTTGTATACTAATCTTGCAAAATATTCCGTGCCAGGGTGTGGAGTCCGAGCGGTGTGCGAGCTTCAGCGGCGCCATGAAGGCCGGCAAGCCTGTGTACGTGAAGGCAGAGTCCACCTTGGCCGATGGTCTGGCCGTGCCCATGGTCGGGGTCAACGCTTTCGCCACAGCAGCGCCACTCGTTGATAAGGTGAGCCCTTTGAGAACCAGAACGTAATTTTCATTGTAATTTGACTACCATTAGACAATTTCAATAGATATAAGCATTATTTTATCGATATGACCTGTTTAGTATCCTTGTCCACTAACTCATTTGGTATATTAAGTCACCTTTCGTAATCTTATGGCTAACAACAGACGCAACAAAGGCTACAAACATGGCTAACAAAGGAAAGACCTGGGCGTTAAGGGTTAAGAATAAATTTATTGTATTATACATTTACAAAGATTCAGTATCCATGGAAAGCTATTTTATCACCTCTGTTCAATTGTTGGGTTTATGGCGGTGTTGTCGACCAGGTACCAATTGTTGGGTTTATCGGTGGTGTTGTCGACCAGGTACTACCAATTGTTGGGTTTATGGTGGTGTTGTCGACTAGGTACCAATTGTTGGGTTTATGGTGGTGTTGTCGACTAGGTACCAATTGTTGGGTTTATGGTGGTGTTGTCGACCAGGTACCAATTGTTGGGTTTATGGTGGTGTTGTCGACAGGTACCAGTGGTATGTTGTTGGATAGGTACATTGTTGGTTTATGGTGTGTTGTCGACCAGGTACCAATTGTTGGGTTTATGGTGGTGTTGTCGACCAGGTACCAATTGTTGGGTTTATGGTGGTGTTGTCGACCAGGTACCAATTGTTGGGTTTATGGTGGTGTTGTCGACCAGGTACCAATTGTTGGGTTTATGGTGGTGTTGTCGACCAGGTACCAATTGTTGGGTTTATGGTGGTGTTGTCGACCAGGTACCAATTGTTGGGTTTATGGTGGTGTTGTCGACTAGGTACCAATTGTTGGGTTTATGGTGGTGTTGTCGACCAGGTACCAATTGTTGGGTTTATGGTGGTGTTGTCGACCAGGTACCAATTGTTGACGCTTCTGATACCAAGAAACTTTCATTTGTTTATCTGGTTGTAATTTGTGCATTTGTAGCTTCACAAATAGATGCGCCACTAAGATACCTACAGTAAAGGAGTAGCAGATGGTCTTAAATATGGGATCGAAAAGGATGGCATAGTTTCACCAGACAAACTGTTGTTCATTATGACAAAAAAATCAGGCTAAATTTCACATGGAATTTTTATATTTTTCTCAACATGACCATTCAGTAGTTGAAACAGCTGCTTCTTTGATACCCACCTTGCATACATCCTTACTTTTTATAATCAAAGAGAATGTGTTTATTATGTATGTGTTATTGTATGTACGTACAGTCTAAGACAAAAGTCGTGTCACGGTTTTGTCCGAATATGAAATGTAACTCGTGAAACATTATGAAAACCCTAACACAGTTACATGCTCGTGGCTGGCAAGCCTGAATCCCTTCAGCTGCTGTTCAGATAAGGGTTCAAAGCTTCATATCTGCCGCCGATGAGACAATGTCTAAAACAAAACAAGGGTATTTCAAAGGTTCAATACATTTACTGCGTTGAGGTTTCATATTATTCGATGTGGAATGCGAAGTATATTCGGCCCCGCAATGATCGCCAGGACATCACATCTTTACACCCGAGCCATTGAAGGCCACCTACACCACCGCCAGGACATCACATCTTTACACCCGAGCCATTGCAGGCTACCTAAATCACCGCCAGGAGAATGGCGAGGGCTAGTCACATGCAAGAATATAAATAAATAAAAAATATAAATAAATAAAATAAAAAAATTAGAAAAATTGCTTCAAAGTTCAACAGTACATTTGGATAATAATAAGACCAAATGCCATTTTAATCTATGCAAAATATTAAAGAAAAATTGCCTCAAAATTAAAGAGTATATTTGGATAATATAATATGAAGGAAGGAAGGAAGGACTCTGAAGCAGTGGCGTATGTATGTCCTCAAAAAGAAAGGGGAATACAGGGGTGAATCCAGGAGTGTTATAAAGGGGGGGGGGGGGGGGCGAAGCGAGCCTCAACACCTGAGGGAGTTTACAATAATAGCAACATTGCAATGTGTTTCGGAGGGCCTCAGCCAAACCCCTGAGACTGGCTCACCGAACCCATGTTCAATCACTGCTTTATAATTACCTCAGCACTTCTACTTTTAACACTCCTGGTAATGAATCATAAGAACATAAGAACATAAGAAAATAAGGAAGCTACAAGAGGCCGTGAGGCCTACACGTGGTAGTTCCTGTCCAAAAACAATTACTCGTGAGGATACGAACTGTTATGACGTCTGAGTTGTGGTGAGATCGAAGCACTTATGACAGTGCTACCAACCGTTCGTATGACAGACGGCAGACAGCACCGAAAGGTTGGCCATTTACCAGATGTCTTAACCAAAATTCATGACACGACTTTTGTCTTAGACTGTACATATTTAATTGAAATTGAAAAATACTGTTAACGCAGCACCATAACAACCACACTAATACCATAAGAACAACATATAACATTTATATATCTATATATTGCTAACTTAACACCATGGCTTCAAAAACATCTCGCTTCTTATTGACAGGTTGTAACAGTGAAGGAGGAGTGGATTGCTATATCCATCCTGCGCCTGGTGGAGGGGGAGAAGGCGGTGGTGGAGGGAGCCGGAGCCACAGCCCTCGCAGCCATCCTCGCCGGGGAACTCCAGGAATTACGCGGCAAAAGGTGACTTACACTGACCACATATTTAAGTATTTTCTAGCTGAATTCCCAGGTCCAGTGGTTCAGAGTCTGAGTGATATGCAACTATACTCGCCGCACGTTAAGTTGGCGAAAATGGGGCCCCTCACTCCCCCTTCCGAACGCACGGGATTGGCTGAGGTGTTGGGTGTTGGGTGAGAATGCCTTACTCCAAGTTCCGCCCTAAAGCCCCAACACCCAACACCTCAGCCAATCCCGTGCATTCGGAAGGGGGGAGTGAAGGGGCCCCATCTTCGCCAACTTAACGTGCGGCGAGTGTAGTTCTGTACCTCATCATTCATTAGGGAGATTTTTCTTTTAGATAAACCATTTTATAAGGATGGAATGGACCCACATATTATTCATAGTGCTCCTCATGTTAGAAATCTGATGATGATAATGATGGTGATGTTGACAATGAGACGATGATGATAATGACTATGATGATGATTATTTTCTAACACATTATACACATTGTTCCTCATGTTAGGATGTTATAATGATGATTGTGATGTTGATAATGAGAGGATAATGATGACCATGATGATGATTATTTCATATATGACTAATTCAAGCTGGAAAAGCGTAATTTAAAAAGGAAATAGGGAAAAACTGGTTCACAAATAAGGTGGTAAATGATTAGAAGGAACTCAGTCGTCAGGTAGTTAGTGCGGAGTCAATAGGGAGCTTTAAAAGAGGCTGGATAATTCATGGATGGGGATGAAAGGTGGATGTAGGTAGTGTTAAGTAATAGGAACTACCACGTGTAGGTCTCACGGCCTCTTGTAGCTTCCTTATTTTCTTATGTTCTTATGTTCTTATGAGTGAAAGGGTAGATTATAATTATCGATGTGCAGGTATGGAGTCTTATTTCACGTTAGTTTGTTGATTTGTGATAAAAAATTGATGATATTCATTCTCTGCTTCTTCCTTCACGTCTTATGTTCTTATGTTCTTATGTTCTTATGTTCTTATGTTCTGATGTTCTTATGTTCTTATGTTCTTATGTTCTTATGTTCTGATGTTCTGATGTTCTTATGTTCTTGTGTTCTTATGCTCTTATGTTCTTATGTTCTTATGTTCTTATGTTCTTATGTTCTTATGTTCTTATGTTCTTATGTTCTTATGTTCTTATGTTCTTATGTTCTTATTTCTTATGTTCTTATGTTCTTGTGTTCTATGTTCTGATGTTCTTATGTTCTTATGTTCTTATGTTCTCACCAGAGTTGTGATCCCCCTGTGTGGCGGCAACATTGACACCACCGTGCTGGGGCGGTGTCTGGAGCGAGGTCTGGCGGCGGACGGACGACTGGTCAAGTTTACAGTGACTGTCAGTGACCGGCCTGGAGGTCAGTGACACCTGCATGAAAATTAATATACGTATATGTCTACAATTTTTACTTCGTTGAACTAATAGCATGAAGTTCATATAGTTTTGTAGACCAGATCATTATTCTGAAGTGAAAGATATTTTATTTCATTGAACTAATAGCATGAAGTTCATATGATTTTGTAGACCAGATCATTATTCTGAAGTGAAATATTACTGTATTTCCTGGTATGTAATGTGCACTGGAATGCTTAATTTTGTACATCTCAGTTTTGAAGGGTTAGTTTCCTACAGCCCTATGTTTGCATGCGGCCACATATATGCATCATGGAAGTGTTTAAAGAAAATTGAAAACTGAAATTTGAAAATAACAAAATGTGCAAAAAGGGGTAAGAGGTTTACTGTGAGCGAAAGGTAAATGTTTGTACACAAATATTTTTAAAGGACAAGTGAATTCTTATAGGGAGGTCCCGAAGATACGAGCAGTTAGGTTCCACTTGGCATACTCGTAAAGCGAAATCTCGTATAGCGAAATACATAACTAATGGTAAAATATAGGTTTGGTTCCAGGACAAATCAAAGACATGTTTTTCAAGCTAAAATAAACTATAGCAAACACAACAAACACACAGCGTCTATATTACCCACACTGTACTACCTATTCTGTCGAAAAAGCATTCTGAAAGAGAAAATAGCACACAAAATAACATAACTGCAAATTAATTAAACATAAAACATGCATAACAAGCAAAAAAGACGTTGTACTGTAGGGGACGCCGCGTGATACAAGAGAGGGTAGTGTAGCGGTCCCAAGGTTGAGGCAGCACACCTGGCTAATTACCCCTAAAGGTCAGGCCGCGCCATATGCTTAATTACCCTTCAGGTCACGCCTTGCTAGGGATGACCTGACTGGGGTCAACCAAATCCCCCTTTGTCCAGTCCGGGAGTCCTATATTCAGGCAGTTACCTACCTACCATCTGAGGCAACACATCACTTCTCTCCCTGTGTTCCTTGTGGCATCACTCCGCTGTACTTACCTACATTCCCGTTGTAATAAACTTGTGTGTGAACGCTGTGTTAGGTAGGTTAAGGGACAAGGGAGGGGTGCGCAGACCTCTTCCACTGCCCACAAACTCGTCTCTGCGCATCTGAATCATTGTACATCATCATACAGCTCAGATGCATACGTGGTAGGGCGCGCATTTTGAACTTGGTAATTTTACTCACCCCAGTTTGAATGTCGTAGCATTGGATTTTCGATCTCGTATATTGAAAATAGACCTTAATTGACTAAGCTCGTATCATTGATTTCTCGTATAACGAATGTTCGTATAACGGGACCTCCCTACTGTGTAGAATTGTTAAGATGATAGATTGTGTGAAAGTTTTAGTTTATTATTCTTTTAGGTTTGTAAATTGTTGTACCTTCGTATATGTTTTGAGTAAATCTGCTTTTCGTTGCGTGGTACCCTACATATTTAGGAAAGGGTTGACTGTACGTATGAATTTTTTTTCTTCAGCAAGTGGTGAAAAACTGGTTGAAATTTGCTTAACAATCAAATACAATATTGGCGAAAGTAAGAAATAGTGAGACCTTGAGACCCAGAACGTAATTTCCATTGTAATTTGGGTACCATCAGACGATTTTTAATGACTATAAGCAATATTTTATAGATATGACCTGTTTAGTATCCTTGTCGGCTAACTAATTTGGTATATTCAGTTACTTTTCGTAATTTTATGGCTAACAACATACGATTTTTTTATAGCCAAGGAAAGATCTGGGCGTGAAGGGGTTAATTACTTTCAGGAGGACCTATGCACCTCTTGCTTCATTCCTACTATGAGTAAAATGCCATGGCTTCACACACTCTACAGGGTGATTTTTTGAAGTGTTGAGTTTCAATAAAAAAATATTCAGCCTACACCAGGAAATACAGTATCCTGAATGGCCCATTGTCTGCTGTTAATATTCTTTATTATATGTAATAAGGGTTGTTATCTGTACATAGCTTAGTATTTCACCTCCACTTGGCATCATGTAGGAACATTTCCAGCTCTACATTACCAATAGCCTTGTGATATAAATTCACCCTTAAACAAGATGAACAAGTTAAAGCAACATTTCACATTGCTTCCTAGTTACAGTGGTATAGTCATGTGTCTTCCAGGTCATTTGTTGTAGGATTTCATTAATTATTATATGACTGCATATCAGATACTTCCTACCCATAGTACAGACATCTATATAGGGAGACTCCACTTGCACAGGAATTCAAAACATTACTTCTCCTTCTTTAACTCTCGAGCTGTCTCCTTTTCATCCAAGTAACCTTCTGATTTGCTTATACCGTGATCTTTAGACTCTCTCATACATACTGATAATACTGCTGCTTCACTTCTACAATAAGAATTTACTAAACATTATTACACACGCCAACAAGTCGACACACACTTCATGAAGGCCGTGTGGGAAAACCCGTCCAGGCCATTGCCAATCCTCGGGGCTGATCGACCAGGCAGCCTGAGGAACAACATCGCCAACAACTAAGCATTACTTTTTCAACTATAGTTAATGTTTTCATAATGTATATATACGAGTATAAGATTGTGAAGTGAGTGTGATTGCACCTAATAGTGATTTATGGATGTCTCTTCCCCACTATGAGTATGAATATTTTCAAAATTAAACGTTCAGACCAGAGATCCATTGTTGAGATGGTGTGATTTTATGTTTGCAGGCATTGCTGAGCTGACACGATTGCTGGCCAACCTGGGAGTGTCCATTAAGGATATGGTGCACGAGCGAGCCTGGATCAGAAGCGACATCTTCAGTGTAGAGGTAAGACGGAAGCCTTGTTGTGCATCCCGTGTATCAAATCAGAATCAACTTGGATAACTTTATAAAGGGACACAGCAGTGCACAAATGTGACTCAGTTTTTATTTGGTGAAAGTATTTTTTCCAGAGAGCACATCTTATATCATTTGCATCTATTCCCTGTCTTTTGTTGAGATGTATTGTAGTAAAGTAGGAACTCAGCTTGCCACATTTATCATGTTTTGTAGTGAGAGTTTTCTAAATCCCATGAGAGATGGCAGGGGAAGCTTTTTTCATTTTTCAAGAAATAAAATGTTGGAGTAATGGGGACCTTTCAAAGCTAACGCCACCAGAGGTCTTTAGCGCTGTCTCTTCTTTTGCATTTTGACTTAAACTACATTTTTATTAAGTAATGTTCCAGTGTTGTTGTACTAAATTGTAATTCTGATATGTCCCGAAGAAGCACAGGGAATTTATGGTAATTGCTAGATCATTCAGGCTCAAAGTGCAAAAGAAGTGACAACGCTATAGCCATCTGGTGGCGTCCTAGCTTGTCAGAAAGTTCCTCATTGAGAGCCGCATGCCTTGGTTAGCCTGTGAGTGGGCGGTGTAGTGGCGGTGAAGGTGTAAGGCCTTGCGACGGTGTCTGGCAGGTGAAGGTGCTGTGTGAGACCAGGGATAAGGAACACTCGGAGGAGATGCGCAGCGCCCTCCAGCAGCGCTACAGGATCCTCCGCTTCGGCGTTCCCGCGGGGCTGATGGGCCAGTAACTCTCTCTTGCTCACCTCTTGCTCACCCCTTTCTCCTTAGGTGGATGTTTGATTTTGTGCACAGTTTTTTTGTGTCATTTTTGCTTGTACGTTCTGTCCGATTAATTTCTATCCTCCCACTTGCTGCCATGGAACAATGCGGAATTTAGTGGGCAGTGTTGAGTGGCTTGTTTTGATGCTACATTTAATACTACAAGGGACTTGCTGTTTATGAAGCACAGTACACCCTTTGTTTTTGTGATCTGTAGTAATTTAATATAGTCAGTAAATGACTTTATAATTTGAGTAAATAACTTGTAATTTACTTTAGTAAATAACTTGGTAATTTTACTCACCCCAGTTTGAATGTCGTAGCATTGGATTTTTGATCTCATATATTGAAAATAGACCCTAATTTACACATCTCGTATCATCGGATTCTCGTATATCGAATGCTCGTATTACGGGACCTCCCTGTATTCACCCAAGAGGATCTGAACTTTATTCCATTCGTCTGTGGTTGATTAGAAATAAGACAATGATCCCCAAAAGCAGATATTCATCCAAATTTAAATTCTGTAGGATATTAGAGGCCTTAATTCTTTGTGGAGCACTGCATGTCTGGCTTTGCCCTAACCAGTAGTCTCACGCTGCTTAACAAGGTGGAATCATTTTTTAGTTTAACTTTGAGTACAAACAATGCTTGGTAGAAATAGAACTCTATGAGATATGTTTTTTTTTATACACTTTAGTGTATAGAAAAATATTGTTAATCTAGCAGGACTGAAGCATTCATCCTGTTGAAGAAGACACATCATAAGCTAGGACAAATTTTGATATTTAGTACAGATGAAGGCTGCCCGAATACAGTGTTACAAATTGTGTCAATATTTGTCACAAATTCAAAGATATGTACGCATGAATGGGACAAAAAAACTAGCTGGACTTAGTATTGATAAAAAAGAAAAAAATGTGTGATGAAGTAGACCAACATTATTCCCTCTAGCAGTGACGAGCCATCGAGGGCAGGGCTTCAAGGGGCTCTCAGAACAGTGCCATGGTGCCTCATAGTGTGTACTTGTTGTTCTTCAGTGAGGAAAGAACTGTGCTCTGGATCAATGCCACTATTCTCTCGTTTGAATTTTATGCGAAACTAGTTTTTCTCACACTTGAGTTACCCATATCAGAGACTATTGTGTTGAAGTGAATGTGCACCGCATGCAATTTTTGTAGAAAACTCAAGAATGTAGTAAATGATTAGTACTGAGGCTCCATGTAGTGCAGTGAGCATGCTACATGTTTTAGATTTAGATGAATGAAGAGACATTTTTGCCGTAAATCTGCAGAATGAATAAGTGTTGCTTTATGTAACGCCGAGGGTAAGTAGCAGTGGTTTTGTGTGAGTAATGGTGCATAATGTCTTAGATAACATGGTGTTATGTGCTCTCATGTGCAACACCAGACTGAACTTTTTTGGATCTTTTGGTAGGTAAACACACACACACACACACACACACACACACACACACACACACACACACACACACACACACACACACACACACACACACACTAAGGGGTACTCCGTAGTGTAGTGGTTAGTACACTCGGTTCACAACCGAGAAGTCCCGGGTTCGACCCCCGGGCGGAGCGGAAACATATGGGCTGTTTCCTTAAGACCCCAGCCCCTGTCCACTCAGCAGTAAATGGGTACCGGGTGTCAGCCGGGGGTTTGTGACCCCCCTCCCGGGGTGGTGGCTTCGACCTACACTAACCACTAAGGATGAATGATAAAAATGTTGATATGGAGACGGGGCCATACGAGCGCTGCTCTGGCCCTGTAAAATACAACTAGATGAATACACACACATGAGCGTGACTCACTTCCCATGAAATTGGGAAGTATTGAGGCCAGAAATAGAGCTAATAGAGTATTAGGATTCATTACCAGAAGTGTTAAAAGTAGAAGTGCGGAAGTTATTCTAAAGCTTCATCTGGCTCTAGTCAGGCCTCACCTAGACTATGCGGTTCAGTTTTGGTCTTCATATTACAGGATGAATATAGCCTTGTTAGAAACAGTGCAGAGAAGGATGACCAAAATGATACAAGGGATGCGTAACTTTAGTTGTGAGAAGAGATTGAAGTTATTAAAATAACACTCACTCGAGAGACGCAGAGTAAGGGGTGATCTGATAGAAGTTTTTAAGTGGATAAAGGGATTTAATAAAGGAGAGGTAGGAAAAGTTCTTACGGCTTTTAACCAGGGTAGAACAAGAAGTAACAGATTCAAGCTGGAAAAGCGTAGATTTAGAAAGGAAATAGGGAAAAACTGGTTCACAAATAGGGTGGTGAATGAATGGAATGGTCTCAGTAGACAGGTAGTTAGTGCTGAGTCATTAGGGAGCTTTAAAGAGGGGCTGGATAGGTTCATGGATGGGGATGAAAGGTGGATGTAGGTAGTGTTAGGTGACAGGAACTACTACGTGTAGTCGTCCTCGCGGCCTCTTGTAGCTTCCTTATTTTCTTATTTTCTTATGTTCTTATGTTCATATATGAACTATAGATACAAATACCCACTTCCTGTGCGGCACTGTGGTAGGAGTGTTAGCGCGCCATTCTGTGGTCCCGAGTTCAATCCCTACTCAAAGGATTTTCCATTGACATTTATGGGCAGTTACTGTGGCCCTTAAGCATGAGGATGGGGTGTGTGTGGTGTGTGAGGTCTCGGCATTACCCAAAGATCGGTCTTTATGAGGTCTAAGCTCTTTCCGGGAGTCCCTGCTAGTTCATGGGTCTTGAATATATATAGAAACCGCCGCCTCGCTAACACGTACAAGTCGAACATGTACATATTTTGTGCTATTTGTGCTATATTTAAAGTCTTGCAAACTCAGACAGGAGCTCCCCGCTACTTACAAATAATTGATTCCTGGGATTTGTACTAAATTTGTTATGGATGAGAGTCCAACTTTATTCTTATTGATACTGATAACTGTACACTGCATTGTTATTAACATGTTTATACAGGGCAGTTACACCCCAAAAGTACTCAACGGTGTATAGAAGTACTCGTAATTTACTAGCCTTAAACGAGATAGGTGGTTCAATGCTTCATGCTATTACCATCACCACTGGCTTGAAGCTTCACACTAATGCTTCTAACACATGCCGGGGTAATGAGATATCTGTGAAAGCCAACATATTTGTCTGCAGATAGATTTGTTAGCATCTGAAAGCATGTAACTGTAACGTCTGTAAATAGGGGAGCACCTGCACTATTATAACTTGTTCTGTCTCCCACCGTTAGCAGGGCATACATTGTACTCCCCAAGATTAATAGACATGCTATCTACAATTACTATTTATCTACATACCATTTACAAGTCTATAGATCTTGGTACTACCTTGGTCGCTGCGTGATAAAGTATATACAGTGTTTCCATATTTTGTGTTGCAGGTGAAGGTAATGGCCGAGACGAAAGACTTTGAGCACTTCCTCGAGCTGAAGTCTGCCCTTGAACAGCGCTATGCCGCGGGCAGACTCCGCTTCGCCATGCCCGACCTGGTCCACGAAGACCCCTACTCGCGCACCTCCATCGACGACGACTCCCGCTACATCTTCTGAAGGCCCCGCGTGCCGCCAAGACCACAGCTTTCAGGGCAGGAGTTATGACCTCTCCGATGGTGGGTGGACAGATGAGCCATTGTAATTACTATCATCATTATTTTTATTACTGTTGTAGTTTCTATCATCATATTGTGAATGAATGCGGTAGCGTGTAAAGGTGACTCAACGGAGGCGTGCGTGCGTGTGTGTGTGTGTGTGGCGGCTGGTCCTCCACAGCGGCTAATTCTGTCTCCTTCATGTTAATACCACGTGGATACTCCTCGTTGGACTTCTACTCTCACATGTGTTCAGTCCGAGACAATCATTGTTACCCACCACAGCAATAATGACATTAGAACATAAGAAAACAACGAAGCTACAAGAGGCCGCGAGACCTACACGTGGTAGTTCCTGTGATTTGTTAACATTTTCATCTATAGGTAATGTGATGGTAGCATTCTGTAGCGTGTGATAATTATCTTTTTCTTTTTGTGCTAGTACTGTCCTCCCATTTCTTAGATGCGCTCTTTTAGGAACAATACTTGAATCTAAACGAGGTACATGGAAGGAGATTTAGGCAGAACGGATCGAGGGAGAGTAACTGTTTAAGGTGGGCGGTCACAGATGGAAGGCGGGATACTAGAGGCAGTGCTTGGCGTGGTGAGGTGAGGCGCGGCAGGCATGTTATAGGTAGCGGGGTGGGAGGGTAGCCATCAGTATGCTCTTTACTGTAAACGTTCATGTATAAAAAAACTAAGTATAATTCATAGCAGGAGTCTTTTTGATGCAACATGTACATACGAGATAACGTTCATATTTTTTTCGTGCATATAAAAAGATTCGTCCATGCTATGTGATCAGTTGAGGTTGTTAACACGTCATTATGTATAAGAATTTCACTGTATCTCTGCCTAGGGTCACGTTGAACTCGTGAATCACTCAGGCATACACTCTCACATCTATGCATTGTGGCCAAGGATAATTCGAGTATAGTCTCCTTGATTGTGACGGAGGTGTGAAGTAGCTTAGGAACTCCAGGGTTGGAAAAAAGAGCTTTCAAAAGTTAAGGTTAATTATCTTGCCGTCGGGATTGGTAAGACGGAGTTAAAAGCAGAGGCGGGGGCGGCAGGGAGGGTGGGGAGTGAGCAGGCAGGGAGGTGGTAGCGCGCGAGTCAGCAGGCAGGGAGGTGGTAGCGCGCGAGTCAGCAGGCAGGGAGGTGATAGCGCGCGAGTCAGCAGGCAGGGAGGTGGTAGCGCGCGAGTCAGCAGGGAGGGAGGTGGTAGCGCGCGAGTCAGCAGGGAGGTGGTAGCGCGCGAGTCAGCAGGGAGGTGGTAGCGCGCGAGTCAGCAGGGAGGTGGTAGCGCGCGAGTCAGCCTGGAAATTAGGAGACTGGTACGACGCTGGAGGGGGAAGGAGGAGGGAGAGAGGATGATACAGAGGCTATGAAGGCTGTTAATACATACTAGTTCCCGCCGCTGCGCTCCCGCCTTGTTCCAACACCACGTACGGCAATATTGTGTAATCAGGTTTTCCTTGATCGTATTATATTTTTCATGTAGTCATGCACTTCGAATAAAATTTCATTCCAAGCCACGCATGAATAACCTTCTTCGTGTACACAGGGAAGAGAAGTATGAACTTGGTTGCATCTTCTGGCACGTAATACTGTGGAGAGAGAGAGAGAGAGAGAGAGAGAGAGAGAGAGAGAGAGAGAGAGAGAGAGAGAGAGAGAGAGAGAGAGTACGTGAGTTTCGAGATGAGAGTGGTGTGGGGTTGCATGACGGAAGAAATATAAACCTCACGTTCATGTTTGTTTTCAAGGTTAATTAAGTTAGAGGTTAAAACACTAATGTAATGCCTCCAGTATTCCGTCGTTCACATTCAATAGGTTGTGTCGCAGCTGATGAGATCTTGGTCATAACAAAATCATGAATATTACGAATGACAAAGAGAGAGAGAAAAAAAAAAATACGCCTATACGTACAAGAATCTACATTAATTTACACGCATAATAACATATTCGAGTCATATTTGCGGTACATAATTTTTCAGACTCAATACACGAACTTAATCCCTTGAGTCCCATAACGTAATTTCCATTGCAAATGGCTACCATTAGACGATTTTTAATGACTATAAGCAATATTTTATAGATATGACCTGTTTAGTAGCCTTGTCCACTAGCTAATTTGGTATATTAAGTTAGTTTTCGTAATTTTATGGCTAACAACAGACGATTGTATACAGCAAAGGAAAGATCTGGGCGTGAAGGGGTTAAAAGCATAAATGAGATAAGGGGAGAAACACTTACGAGCTTCACCCCAAATAAAAGCGACAAAACTTATATCAAGATTAAACTGCATAACAGAACCTGCCTTTACAGACACCCACGTTGCACTCTGACGTTGCTATAACATATTTCCAGTATTTATTAACTTATATTGAGATTATTATTACTGTATTATTAACATTAAGGAACAGTATAACACAACCTGCCTACAAACACCCACGTTGCACTCTGACACTCCTAGATCATATTTCCTATACAATTCAGGTGAGGAACTCCTACTCATGTATCTGTGGACCTGTCAGTGAACCTATGATTGAATTATGCACGGGTGACATCGCTATGGACCTGCAGCCGTGACCTACAGACGCGACACACCCACGTCGAGAACCTTCCTGACAGGGGCTGTATCTCTACATAGACTTGTGCCATATGCCCGAACTCAATTGGCTCACCCCTCTTTTTTTATTTTATTCTCTTACTATCTTCTTTATAGGGACTGACAACTAAGCAGCGGGCTTTGTGTTACCCATTTTTGTTGTGCCCTTGGCCAGTTCCTTGTGATGTAAAACAAAAACAAAAATATGACCTCGGATGTCTGGCACATTTCCCCCTATTTTTTGGCATTACAATCAATCAATCAATCTATATAGACTCCGCTTATCGGAGAGAGAGAGATAGATAGATAGATAGAGAGAGAGAGAGAGAGAGAGAGAGAGAGAGATAAGATAAGATAAGATTTTCATCCTATCTAGACACTTTGCAAGTACCAACTACAAGGTTATTGACTATACAAAGCGCCGCCACGTCGCAGACTAGCACTCGAACTAGGCCAGGACCTGCAAACGCTGCACCAATGCACACGGGAGACTGGAAGATACGAGCCAGTCATCTACTCATCTTGGTCTCTATCTGATCGGTCAAGGGGAGGTGAGCAGAGAGGGAGAGAGTCTTTCTAGAGATTCTGCTATCTACCGTGGGTTTTTTTTTCTTCATTTGTGATTCTGGTTACAAGAGAGAAGGTGAGATGAGAGGGTGAACAATGATCTAGAGGAAAGAAAACTTGCTGGTGCGTCAAGTCTAGCAGTGAATAAGACAGAGAGCTTCTCGATGCATCGTGTGAATAGCTCTGTGACACCGTGAGAGAGAGAGAGAGAGAGAGAGAGAGAGAGAGAGAGAGAGAGAGAGAGAGAGAGAGAGAGAGAGAGAGAGAGAGCGAGAGAGAGAGAGAGAGAGAGAGAGAGAGAGAGAGAACAAAAAGAGAGAGAGCAGCTCAAACTTGAAAGAGAAGTTAGAGGGATGAAGGACCAGCGGGATTAAAAACGCATTCGAAGCAGAGCAGACCTTTGATTTCGGAGTCTCGATCCTACCTGACTATCTGACACACACACACACACACACACACACGGGAACGGGCACTCGACGGGGCTGACTGACTGAGTGACTGAAGTTTGCAGGACGTGAATGCCGGCCCTTTTATGACCCTTATGTAGGTCAGTCTCAAGAAATGTTAAAATTAGATAACTCAGCTACTTTGATGAGGCGAGTTAGTGGTGGAATGATTCGAGAGAGTGCAGCGTCGTGGTTCAGTGCTTCGATTCGGTGGTTCTTTCTGTCTCAACTACTTAATTGGTAGCTATATTATCCCTTTTTTTTTGTCTGGTTCATTCCCCCCCCCCCTTTTTTTTATATAGCATTACAAGCAATTTCATTTTTTTTTTATTATTTTCGTACCAGTATTTAAAGATGCGTTTCAGAGGCTCGTCGTGGCTTGCAATCTGGGTAAGTTTAATATTGTGTGTGTGTGTATGTGTGTGTGTGTGTGTGTGTGTGTGTGTGTGTGTGTGTGCAGCAATAACACATAATGAAATTCCTCACCGTCATGTCAACTCGAGTTTCACAATGGCGTGCACAAGTGGCTGAGGAGAATAAATGGAAGCCTTGTCCCTGGCCTCCCTCTTCTAAAGCTTTCAAACAAATTACAATACCGGGGCCTGTTCTCATGGCAGATTTTATGGCAAGCATGTGAGATATGAACTAATCTGTAACGCTTTTCACATAGCAAAGAAAAGTGTCGCTGACGGAGGAAGGGGTGCGTCAGGAGGGGAGGGAAGGTAGTGGAGAGAGAAGGGAGAGTTTAACTTTAACCCCTTCACGCCCAGACCTTTCCTTTGATAATTATAATGTATAAAATCGTCTATTGTCGGCCATAACACTACGAAAAAAGTAACTTAATATACCAAATTAGCTAGTGGACAAGGATACTAAACAGGTCATATCTATAACATATTGCTTATATTAATTAAAATCGTATAATGGTAGCCAAATTACAATGAAAACTAAAAAATAAATCAAACACGTTCTGGGCCTCAAGGAGTTAATGTGGTGCTATGATGGGCGCTTACACGATCACGGCTTTGTACACTCTCAGAAATAAGGGGTATATTAAGGGTAGAATTGTTACATCGCACCATCACTGCCCTTTTTAAACCCTATGTCCAGGCTGAGGGTAGATGCTGCCGATTATACCCTTCATCTACCCTTTATCTACCCTTTTTAGACGAGAGGGTTGGCAAAAGGGTATATTTGCGTCGATCCGAAAGGGTATATTTGCAAGGGTAGAAAAAGGGTAGCAGTATTTCATCACTACAAATACCCTTTTTCTACCCTTTTCCTACCCTTTTTTTCTAAGAGTGTACGGAGGTTAAAGGTGTGATTTATTTATTATTATTATATTATTTTTGCATCAGAATGGAGTCGCACTATTCAAAAGTAAAAAAACGTATAAAAAAGTCCACTAGTTGCCAGTCCCCATAAAGAATTCAGACAGTTGGGAATAATGAAAGGGCGGTGAAGTTCGGGATAAATAGCCGGGGTTTGTGGCTGTGGTGGTCATGGGTGATTTTGGTTTGTTTGTAAATGAGAGAACTCACGACGGATGGCAAAGTAAGGGATGGGGAGGGGATGGGGCAGCGAGGGGAGAGGGAAGGGAGCTGGGAGAGGGGAGGGAGATGAGAGAGGGGAGGAGAGAGGGGAGGGGAGAGGGGAGGGTGGAACGCAGGGAGGGAGATAGCTGGAATCAGAAAGGGGAGCAATGTGTTCGGCCGTTCGGAGTAATGTGTAATATTTTTTTATTGAAGCTGTTTGGTTTCAGTTGTTTGGCTTCAGTTGTTTGGCTTCAGTTGTTTGGTTTCAGTTGTTTGGAGTTTCATCAGCCTCTGTATACGTAGGGCCTAATCATTGTGTTGCAGGGGCCGCGCTGTTCAAGAGATATGATTCCTCTTCCACGAGTGTTACATTATTCCAAAAGAAATCTATACTTTTATAAGAAATGTAGTACAACGTGAACAAAAGTAACATCAAGCTTCAACTTCCCTTCCCTCCCCTCTTTGCTCCCCTTCCTGATTCCAGCTATCTCCCTCCCTGCGCTCCACCCTCCCCTCCCCTCTCCCCTCTCTCCTCCCCTCCCCTCTCCCCTCCCCTCTCTGTTCCCCTCGCTGCCCCGTCCCCTTCCCTCCCCTCGCACTAAAGCCGGATGTGCGTCGAGCGTCAAGAGGCTGAGCAATCGAATACCAACACAAGACTTTTCCTCTCCATGACAAACACGTGACTACAATTTCCTTCATGTTTAACTGATCTGGCGTTCAACAGTGGCAGCTCAACAGGCAAGCATTCCCATGGTGAAAAACAACAACTTCTATTTATAGCACAGCACAGCGGGAGAGGGTAAAAAAAGGAAAAAAAGTGTTATGACTGCAGGACTAACAATGCTCTTAATTAACTGCAGAAAAATCGGTAGTTGCCTTAGTTACTTGGCACAGCGACGACTGACTTCATGGTGGAATGTGCGTGCGTCGTGAGGAAGTAACGTGAGGAAAATATGAGTAAATGAGGAAATAACGGGTGAGTACAGTCATCAACTCCTGCTCCGATCCTTGCCTGACCATCACAGTCTCTAAGTTGTCCCCGGAGAAGCAGTTTCTATGTTTCTGTTAATAACATATTCAAGCATTCTTCAAGTCATAATAAAACACAAAACAAAATTTACTATGAATGAGATAGGAAATTCTCTTCATGACCTTTTTTTTAATGCGTAGTTTGCGTCTGAGGTGTTTCATTGGGCCGGTGATGTGACAAGCGTTTCATAATACCAATTTCCTGTGACGGGCAGGAGGGGACGGCGATCACACACGTATTTACATTCCTGACCGCAGGTGCCTAGCGTCAGGTGGGCGCGGTGGGTGGGCGCGCCTTTATTAATACTGCCTGTTTGTCGCGGACGTAAACACTGTACGGACATGACCACGTACGATCTGTGCTTGCTAATGTACGAGCCGGAGTGAAGGAAAAGTCCATGACAGGGAGGGGGGAGGAGGGGGAGGGGAAAGAGACAAGGTGAGAGCGGGGGTTAGAGGGGAACGAGGCGAGAACCGGAGAGAGATAAGGGAGGGGCGGCAGAGGTGAGGGAGGGCGGGGAGAGTGCGCGATGTGGTGCGTGGCATGGCGCTGGGCGATGGAGGCGAGGCCGAGGCAGTCTCGGCTGGCTGGCTGACCGAACGGGTGCATCAAGGCAGCTGCTCCTCCCCTGCCCGCGTGGCACACAAGCCGCACTCCTGACGCGCTCTGCCGCTCCCGCTGCTTCTGCCACTCAGCGACGAAGCCCAACTCGTGCTCCTCCTTCAGCATCACTGCTCGCCTGGACAACAATAGACAGAACAAAACTCCATCCGTCTGAGTCCCCCTCGTCGTGGGTACTCTGACGGGATACAACCTGTGACTCGCACCGGCACTGTCTCACAAGTCACTTGAGGGGGGCGGTAGCGTGAGACTGAACTTGTGAAGGAGGCGGCGAGTGTCCTGCCGGGGCAGCCGTGCCCGTGACCTCCGGCCGCCGCGTGAGTCCACTCTGTCAGTCCGGTCATGCCCCGCCCGGTGTGATAACAGCTCCCTGCAGCACACTGAGCCGTCGCGTCTTGCTGCCCCTGTAGGGCTTATCGTTATGACGTGACCTGACCACAGGCAAGGACTAACCTTTATCGGCTCATGAGTAATGGTTCAACGATGGCTGTGGGCCACCGCCGAGGGTCGTGGAGGGTGGAGATTGAGGAGGAGGCGATGGGACAGTCTCCCTCTGGCTCAGGCATGGCCGTGGCGTTCCGGCCTCCAGCCCAGAGAGACAGAGACTCCCTCACCTCGTCAGAAGCGTCAGCTGGGTCCCTCGGGGTGTACAGCGATGAGGAGGATGACGTGCCCTACCCTGGCTTCCTGGCCATCACGTGGCGCTGCCTCCACCAGACCACCATGCCCCGCAACATCTGCCTCGCCATGATCACCAATCCATATCCTTTTGTGTCCATTGTTCCATCGGCACTGTAGCACTTCTTCCCCCCCCCCCCCTCCATGTCACTGCCGGACTCCATGCCACGTATAACCGACCTTCCTGAAGCCCGTCGGGCCCAGGAGCACTATTGCTGGGGGTCTGGTGCAGCTTCATCATAGTACATGTAGATAGAAACAATGATATCAGACTGAAAGAGTTTTCTTTTTACAACAATGAAGAGTTTAGTTGAAAAAAAACCATGTAGACATTTTAGTCCTAATTTATGTGTTTGTTAACTGGTACACAACAGGCGAGTCCTGCGGCGTCCACCACCACCACCACCACAAATGCCAAACTCACACAGTTCCAAGCCTTCATCACCGCCGCCACCCCAGCATCACCACCACCACTGTCGACACCACCTTGGCACAACACAGACAGTCACAGGTAAGTCGCTTTTTTGTCTTAATGCTTAATTAGTATTCTCCAGTTGTTGAAACTTTAGTAGATAATAGAGAAAACATCCGTGACGTAGCAAAATAATTATATATCATATTAATGAAATATAACAGTAGCTTGATTTCTATTGTTGCGTGTTTTTCTTGACTTGTTAGAAGGACATCCTCTAAATGTCACAAAAGGGTTAGTTAGCATGCGTTGATTGTCACCCTCGGCGTCACTTTGCGTCGCACAGTTCCTAACGCAGCGCACGCAAACAAGTGCCGAGGCGCCGACAAACTTGTCACTTTTGCAACACTCTCATCCTCAGTGAAGTATGTCGCCATTTTCTTAACATTTCCGCTTTTCGGAAGAGGCGTGAGATCCACCGCCAAGCATGCACGAGGATGCTTGAGTCAAGTGTACAAAGAAGGCCGACGCGAAACACGGCATTTCCCGCCCCCTCGCGAGGCACCTCCAGACGAGCTTGAGACGGGCACACCACACACTAATACTCGTAGCTATTTCTGAAAGTGTTGCCGCTCGTGTGTCAAGCTCCTGCCTCATGTGCCGTATTAATTTATCCAGCTACACACACACACACACACACACACACACACACACACACACACACACACACACACACACACACACATACATACACACACACACAAACGCCACGTTGTATTTTTCTAAACATACGAGTCAAGGCAGTGAAAAGTGCATTCACTGTTCTTCAACACGAGTGGAAGACTTCGCCAGATTTTGTATCAGGTCACAAAAGGCCTGTCAGTATCGCCTTCAAAAAAATGAAGAAAGAAATCTTAGCATTGCAATATTCAGGCGTGAGAAGGTGAATAGACTGTTATGCAAGACAACAGTGAAAAGCAGCGAGGCGAGACACCGGGCTCACCAGAATGAGATAGGGCGCGTCAGGGCGTGCGGGGCGGAGGGGAGGGGACGTGGGGCGAGGCCTTGCGAGGAGTGCTGGAGTGGCTTCATTGCTCTACGACGCCACAAGATGAATCCATATTGACCACTGATCAAGTCGAGTAGTTCTCCGTGACTTGGGTGTTTGACGGGTTATAGACGGGTGTTTGTGTCTGGCTATTCCTGTATATTCAGGGAAGTGCTGTGCGGCAGGAGAGATAAGACCAGACTCAGACTCCAAGGGCCTCGCAGGGCTCTCTTCCTCCTCCCTCCCTCCCTCCCCTCCCTATCTCCGCCAAATATTATCCAATCCTCCAGAAATGACCTACTCTCGTTCCTCTCATATCAATACATCAGAAAATCCATGATAACACTTGACAAACACGCCAGCGAATGTCTGTAGATTTGCGACGCGGATATTCCAGGGTTGCTTTTGAGGCTTATTGGTGATGCCGGTCGAACTAAAAAATGATGAAGTGGAGGGATAATAAGTGAGCCTCGGATAGCGCATGCAGGGAGGGCCAAGGTGCACTGCTAGGCTCTTAGAAAAGAAGGGTAGGAAAAGGGTAGAAAAAGGGTGTTTGTAGTGATGAAATACTGCTACCCTTTTTCTACTTTTACAAATATACCTTTTGCAACCCTAAATATACCCTTTTCCAACCCCAAATATACCCTTTACTCATCCCTCTCGCCTAAAATGGGTAGATAAAGGGTAGATGAAGGGTATAATCGGCAGCATCTACCTTCCAGCCTGGACATAGGGTATAAAAAGGGTAGTGATGGTGCGATGTAACAATTCTACCCTTAATATACCCCTTATTTCTGAGAGTGTAGGCTCTCACACGCCGTAATTTATAGATGGTTTTTGTCAGGGAAGTAGGACTCGGAGTGGTAGGACAGGAAGAGGGAGGGAGTTAGAATCAGTGCAGAGAAGGATGACTAAAATGATTCATGGGATGTGTAACTTTATTTATGAGAGGAGATTGAAGCTATTATATTTACACTCATTCGAGAGGCGTAGAGTAAGGGGGAACTGATGGAAGTTCTTAAGTGGATAAAGGGATACAATTAAAGGAGATGTAGGAAAAGTTCTTTCGGCTAGTAAGCAGGGTAGAACAAGAAGTAACGGATTCAAACTGGAAAAACGTAAATTAAAAAAAGAAATAGGGAGAAACTGGTTTACAAATAGGGTGATAAATGATTGGAATGGACTCAGTCATCAGGTGGTTAGTGCGGAGTCATTAGGGAGCTTTTAAAAGGAGGCTGGACAATTTTATGGATGGAGATGAAAGGTGGATGTAGGTAGTGTTAAGTAACAGGAACTACCTCGTGTAGGTCTCGCGGCCTCTTGTAGCTTCCTCATTTTCTTATGTTTTTATGTTCTTATGAGTGAAAGGGTAGATTATCGATGCGCAGGTGTTATCGTAAGTTTGTTGATTTGTGGTAAAAAAATTGATGATCATCCTCTGCTTCTTCCTTCTCGTCTTCAATGCCCTACCGTGTTTCTCTTCCTCTTCCTTTTCC
>JACEEZ010018692.1:47500-75000 GCA_016584305.1 Chionoecetes opilio | reverse complement strand
ACACACACACACACACACACACACACACACACACACACACACACACACACACGGGGTACTCCGTAGTGTAGTGGTTAGCACGCTCGGTTCACAACCGAGAAGTCCCGGGTTCGATCCCCGGGCGGAGCGGAAAACATATGGGCTGTTTCCTTAAAACCCCAGCCCCTGTCCACCCAGCAGTGAATGGGTACCGGATGTCAGCCGGGGGTTTGTGACCCCCCTCCCGGGGTGGTGGCCTCGGCCTACACTAACCACTAAGGATGAATGATAAAAAAAAAATGTTGATATGGAGACGGGGCCACACGAGCGTTGCTCAGGCCCTGTAAAATACAACTAGATGAATACACACAAACTCACACACACACATAAACACACACACACAAACTCACACACACACATAAACACACACACACACACACACACACACACACACACACACACACACACACACACACACACACACACACACACACACACACACACACATATACACACACACACTACATACAACACTAACATCATATCCTCCTCGCTATACACAACTCTTACACTCCACATACTGAATAAATCCAACTTTGCAGACTAGCAGAGGTAGAAATTTACTCCACTAATGCTGTTTTGGCCTCAGTTAACATAGTTAAAAAGGGTGCAATAAATCGGCAATCCTCGCTCCCTTGGTCAAGAGGTTAAAGAGTTAAAAACAAAGTTGTGTTTTCGACAAGAGCCTGACTGCTTCTCTTCCTTCTTCTTTACCTCCTCCTCCTCCTCCTCCTCCTCCTCCTGCTCCTCCTGCTTCCTCCCCCTCTTTCTCCTTCTCCTGTCTCCTCTTCCCCCTCCTCCTTCTGGTTCTGCTTGCTCCATCCCTTTCCTCCTCCTCCTCCTCCTCCTCCTCCTCCTCCTCCTCCTCCTCCTCCTCCTCCTCCTCCTCCTCCTCCTCCTCCTCCTCCTCCTCCTCTCCTCCTCCTGGGCCTTCTCCTCCTCCTCCTGCCTGCTCCACCTCCTCCTCCTCTTCCTCCTCCTGGGCCTTCTCCTCCTCCTCCTGCCTGCTCCATCTCCTCCTCCTGCTTGCTCCACCTCCTCCTCCTGCTTGCTCCACCTCCTCCTCCTGCCTGCTCCACCTCCTCCTCTCCTGCCTGCTCCACCTCCTCCTCCTCTTCCTCCTCCTGGTCCTGCTTCCTCCACCTCCTTCACCATCTCCTTCTCGTATATGTTTTCTGGCACTTTTTAGATATAGGATACGACCATGGCACTCTTTTACGTGGTGCAGGAGGAGTTCTTGAGGAGGTGCCTGGGATGTGACCTCCTTCCCGGGCGCTGGTTTTCACTCCTTCTGCTGCCGAGGTGTTATGGCTGTGAACATTCTTATCTATTTATAGGTGACTCAGCAGATAGATTTCTTTTTTTATTTATCAAATTGCAGAACTTTTAACCGGGAAAGATTTAGGTGCATCGTTTACTTAGGGTATTTAGCTTGCGATATGGTTGTTGGAGTGTGTGAGGTAGGGTTGTGCTTTATATCTGAACTTTTTTTTTTTATAGTCGACTCGGCGGATAGATTTCAGGTTTTTTTATTTTACCAATTTGCTGAACTTTTAACCGGGAAAGATTTAGGTGAATCGTTTACTTAGGGTATTTAGTTGCGATATGGTTGTTAGAGAGTGTGTGAGGGTAGGGTTGTGCTTTACATCGGAACATTTAATTTTTTTATAGTCGACTCGGCGGATAGATTTCCTTTGTTTTTTATCAACTTGCAGAACTTTTAACCGGGAAAGATTATATTTTGTGTGAACGCTTACTAGGGTATTTATTTCACTTGTGATATTATAGTTGTTGGAGTGTTTTTGAATTAATGTTGAGCTGAGTTTATGAGTTTTATTTTGTATTAACTTTGAGAACTTTTAACCGGAAAAGATTATATTTTATGTGAACGCTTACTAGGGTATTTATTTAACTTGCGATATTATAGTTGTTGGAGTGTTTTTGAGTTAATGTTGAGTAGAGTTTTAGAGTTTTATTTTGTATTAACTTGGAGAACTTTTAACCGGAAAAGATAAATTTTATGTGAACGTTTACTTAGGGGTATTTAACTTGTTATAAGATTGCTGGAGTGTGTGCCGGGGTGTGTGTGTGTGTGTGTGTGTGTGTGTGTGTGTGTGTGTGTGTGTGTAGGCGGGGGGGGGGGGGGTTGTGTCCTCTTCTATACGAACTGAGTGTTGACTATGAGAGAGCTTTCCTTGATGACTGGGAGACCTGGCTTTTTCCTCGCCTCTGTTCTCCTTTAAGTGGTGAACGGCTGCATGTGTAGTGGCTTTCCGTCATTTAACCTGCCTGGCTTTACGTGGGGGGAATATAATGATGATGATGATGACTATGATGATTATAAGACTTTTTGTCGTTATTCTCCATTTTTATAGTTGAGAGTTTGGTATTTCGGATAGAAAGGGAAAAAGATGATGCTGATGATGATGATGATGATGATAATGATGACACTTTTGTTAATCATTTAAAAACGGAGCTATTTTTTGAATAAATTAATTAAAAAATACTAAAATGCCATAGTCCTTTCTCAAAGTATTTAGGAATAAGAATATTAATTTTAGCCAAAGAAAAAAAAGACTGATTAGTATCCTGTTTTATTTTGATGTATTTTTAAATTGGTGGTGTCGAAAGTGGCCCCTGGTATAATACAAGGAACGCACTGAACAACACAGGACCGATATATATTATTTTATAGGGTTAAGGAAAGATTGACTATACTCTATTTTTTTTAACGAGGCAAAAAATCCTGCCCCCTTGCTGCTTACTGCCTGATATTTAATGCCGGGAGAAGGGAATACTACGCTTCTTCTAAATTTCAGCTGTATTTTATCATAGTTAACCCTATTATCAGGTAAACATTGGCATACTTTTAAGCATGAAACCTTATGATAGCATGGAGTTTTTCCCTTGTTAAAAAAAAGGACTGTAATGGATGGTGTTGTGATGGATGGAATTGGTGGTGTGTACATATCACCATAGGTCATGTATCTCGATGGTGGTGCACACGAGCGGTCAGAAAGATAGAGTGACATTTGCAAAAACCTAAAGCGGAACTCTTGTACTGAAAAAAGAAAAAAAAAATGATGAATTTGGTTAAAATAAAAGGGGAAATCAAAGAAAGGACATTTTGAGTGACATTTGCAAGGCCTAAAATGGAACTCTTGTATTGATAAGAGACAAAATAAAAATGATGACGAAGAAAGGTCAAAATGAAAGGTACATTTTGAAAGAACTAATACAAGATAGATCAGAAAGGTAGGTAGAAAATAGATTGACATTTGCACTACCTAAACCCAAAAACTCGTGTACTGAAAAATGACAAAAAAAAATGATGACGAAAAAGGTCAAATGAAGGTACATTTTGAAAAACTACTAACACAAGATAGATCAGAAAGGTAGTAGAAATAGATTGACATTTGCACTACCTAAACCCAAAAACTCGTGTACTGAAAAATGACACAATATAAATGATGACGAAAAAAGGTCAAAATGAAAGGTACATTTTGAAAGAACTAACTACAAGATAGATCAGAAAGGTAGGTAGAAAATAGATTGACATTTGCACTACCTAAACCCAAAAACTCGTGTACTGAAAAATGACAAAATAAAAATGATGACGAAAAAAGGTCAAAATGAAAGCAAAATTTTGAAAGAACTAACTAACACAAGATAGATCAGAAAGGTAGCTAGAAAATAGATTGACATTTGCACTACCTAAACCCAAAAACTCGTGTACTGAAAAATGACACAATATAAATGCAGATAAAAGGTCAGAAATGAAAGGTGAATTTTGAAAGAACTCCATAATGCACAATATAAAAGAGGAACGAACGTGTCAGAAAATAAACGAATGGAAGAAAAAGTAAATAAATTGATGATAACGATATTGTGACCTTGAGTGAAAAGAAAATATTTTAATGGTAACTCTAAAAAAAGAAAAAAAAAGGGTTTGAAGGGTTGGAGGCAGAAAATATTATATCAGTATTTTGGATATTCAGCGCCAGGTCAAGGCAGCCATGTTGTGAGCCTTTTTTTGCCCTTTTTCCCTCACCGCAGACTTCTTTCTGTATTCCTTTTTGTCCCTTTTTTCTTTCCTACTCTTTTCTTTTCTCTTGCGTCTTGTTTTTCTTCTCTTTTTCGTCTTTATTTTCTTCTTTCTCTACTATTTCTTTTCTTTCTCTTGGTTTTCCTCTTTCCATCATCTTTATTTTCTTCTTCCTCTACTCTTTTTCTTTCTTTTCTTTTCTCTTGTGTCTTGTTTTTCTTCTCTTCTTCGTCTTTATTTTCTTCTTTCTCTACTATTTCTTTTCTTTCTCTTGGTTTTCCTCTTCTTCGTCTTCTCTACTCTTTTTCTTCTCTTGTTATTCCTCTCTCCATCGTCTTCTTTTTCTTCTTCTCTACTCTTCCTTTCCTTCTTTTTTCTCTCTCTTGGCTGTTCCTCGCTCCATCTTCTTCTTCTTCTTCTTATCTTTCTTTCTCATGCTTTACCTCTCTCCAACATCTTCTTTCTCTTCTTCCTCTACTCTTTTCTTTTTTTCTCTTACTTGCTCTTATCTGTTCCGCTCTCCTTCATCTTCTTCTCCATCTTCTTCATCTCTTTCTTGTTTATCACGCCAAGTTTCTATCTTCCTAATCCTCTAGATCCTCACCCTTCTCCTCTTCCTCCACCATCAACAACACCGCAAGAACTTTACAACTTCAAAAAAAAACTTCAACTTCTCAAAGAAAAACAAGGGGAGAAAGGTAAATGAAGGCATATACACCTCTCACCATCATCACCATCCTCCTCCATGCACCATCAACAACACCACGAACATCACAACTTCACCAAGAAAAACACGCGAAAAAATAGGAATATAAAATCATAGAAATTACTCACCATCATCACTAGAAAAACAAGGGAGAGAAATGAAATTGAAAGCATGGACACTTCTCACCATCACCACCATCACCATCATCATCGTTGTGGTCTTCGTCTGTAGTACCGTCAGTAGTTAGTAGTTAGTGCACGGTGCCTGTAGTGTGTGGGGAGGGAGGGGAGTGTCCTTCGAGATAGTTTGCCTAACACCCAATGATAACACCAGCGGGGAATGCGATTACGTCACGGAGAGGATGAGGCTTGAAACGCTCTAATAAGATTGCGTTCGCGTTTCTGCCGAGCCGACGGAGTTAAACGCGGGAAGGGAATTTGCCCAACGCGGGAAGGGATTTTGCCCAACGCGGGAGGGGATTTTGCCCAACGCGGGAAGATGAATTTGCCCAACGCGGGAAGGGAATTTGCCCAACGCGGGAAGGGAATTTGTCCAACGCGGGAAGGGAATTTGCCCAACGCGGGAAGGGAATTTGCCCAACGCGGGAAGATGAATTTGCCCAACGCGGGAAAGGATTTTGCCCAACGCGGGAAGATGAATTTGCCCAACGCGGGAAGGGAATTTGCCCAACGCGGGAAGGGAATTTGCCCAACGCGGGAAGGGAATTTGCCCAACGCGGGAAGGTAATTTGCCCAACGCGGGAAGGGAATTTGCCCAACGCGGGAAGGGAATTTGCCCAACGCGGGAAGGGAATTTGCCCAACGCGGAAGGTAATTTGCCCAAGCGAGGGAAGGGAATGTTGTCCAACGCGGGAAAATTTGCCAACGCTGAGAGAGAAAACATGTATCGTTCCCTTGGTTGTTGAAAGAGGAAGGTGGTGGATGTGTTCTGTTTATTATCATTATTATCATTATTACTATAGTTTGAGGAGGAGGTGGTGGGTAGTGTCGTGTTTATTATCATTATTATCATTATTACTATAGTTTGAGGAGGAGGTGATGGATGGTGTCGTGTTTATTATCATCCTTATCATCATAGTTTCTCCTCTCCCCGCCTCTGAACTTGATAAGACTCACCCTCTTTAGCGTTTTATAATCATTATCATCATTATTATTACAGTTTATCCTCTCCCCGCCTCTGAAGTTATCTAGACTCACCCTCCTTTGGTCTGAAACGCTTCCATTATTCCTTACTCCATGTCCTTACTCCATT
Organism: Chionoecetes opilio; assembly: GCA_016584305.1. Lineage (NCBI taxonomy): Eukaryota > Metazoa > Arthropoda > Malacostraca > Decapoda > Majidae > Chionoecetes > Chionoecetes opilio. The sequence continues at coordinate 68,938 of JACEEZ010018692.1, read as the reverse complement.
ACACTCGGCGGCGCTTCAATTTTCCGGTCACAAAACATTCCCGGGAGACAGATATCTTGCGAGATGTGTCCTTGCGGTGAGCTAGCGTGTCGCGTCGTGATGTGTCGCTAATGTTAGGGTGTAAGAAGAATTACGCTGTGCTGTGTTGAAGTGCGTTATTAGTTTAAGTGTCTGTATGCGCTGCTGTTTTAAATATATCTTAATTTCTTTTTGATCTTCTTCATTTTTTTTATAGTTTCCTCTTGTATTTGTCTCTTCCTGTTTTTATTTCTTTTTTCTTTTTTCTTCCTCTTTCTATTTCTCTCTCTTCTCCCTTACTTTTTCCTTTTTGTCTTCCTTCTCTCTCTTCTTCTTTTTCTTTTCTTCTTCTTCTTCTTCTTCTTTTTCTTCTTCTTCTTCTTCTTCTTCTTTCGTTGCCTCTTCCTCTTACTCCTTCTCTTCCTCTTCTTCCCTTACTTTGTTCGCCTCCTTCTGTACTTCCTTATCTTCTTCTTCTTCTTCTCTTCTTCTTCTTCTTCTTTTTCTTCTTCTTCTTCTTCTTCTTCTTCTTTCTTTGCCTCTTCCTCTTACTCCTTCTCTTCCTCTTCTTCCCTTACTTTGTTCGCCTCCTTCTGTACTTCCTTATCTTCTTCTTCTTCTTCTTCTCTTCTTCTTCTTCTTCTTCTTCTTCTTCTTCTTCTTCTTCTTTTTCTTCTTCTTCTTCTCCTCTTATTCCAATTACACGCATTTTCTTTCCTTATTGTCGAGCCAAAATTTTGTCTCTTTCCAACTGATGAAAATCGCAGACTCGTTCCAGATAATGGATATCGAATTCCTACTTTCCTACTTACGTTGTGTCATAAGGAAGGGGAGGAGGAGGAGGAGGAGGAGGAGGAGGAGGAGGAGGAGGAGGAGGTGGAGGTGTTGAGGAGCCTTCTTGATTTTATATCCTACTTTCACATTTTTGGTTGAAATTTTTATATGATAGTTACGCAAGCGGGCAACCTCTTTGATAAGCCAGTAAATTTTCTTATTGCCATTTGTTTCTGTATTTCCTACTAGTATGTTCCAGTCCTCCTCCTCCTCCTCCTCCTCCTCCTCCTCCTCCTCCTCCTCCTCCTCCTCCTCCTCCTCCTCCTCCCTCCTCCTCTGTATTGCTCCTCCTCCTCGTCTTCCTCCTCCTCCTCCTCTTTCCCTCCCTCCTTCAAACTTACATCTATCAAACTTGGAGCAGCATTTTCAACACTCAAAGCAAACCGTCAGCAAGTATTTGCTCAACATTATTGGGTCGTGTGTGTTGCTGGGGGAACTGCGGTGACCGAAAGACAAAAAACTTAACTCCCTCTTCTCTCTCTCTTTCCCTCTCTCTCTCTCTCTCTCTCTCTCTCTCTCTCTCTCTCTCTCTCTCTCTCTCTCTCTCTCTCTCTCTCCTCTTCCTCTCTTTTTCTCCCTCTCTCTCTCTCTCTCTCTCTCTCTCTGATTGTCCGTAATGGATCTCTCCCGCTGGCACTACTTTGGGCGGCGGAGGAACGAGCAGACGAGGCGCATAGATACGTGGTCTAAAATATTCCAGACTGGTTGACTTTTTTTTATTTCTATATATATATTTTTTTTTTACATCAACAAGGTCTGGCCAAGGGCAAAAAAAAAGTAAATGATATAGCCCGCAAATTTTGATGGTTCTTCAGCCTGATTAGATCTTAACCCCTTCATCCCCAAATCTTTCCTTGGCTATAAAAAAAATGTATGTTGCCGAGCCATAAAATCACAAAAACTAAGTACTAGATAAACCAAATTTGCCGGTGGACATGGATACTAAACAGGTCATATCTATAAAAACATTGCTTCTATTCACAAAAAACATCTAATGGTGGTCAAATTACAATGGAAATTACGTCCTGGGCCTCAAGGGGTTAATTGAATGTGTCTCGCAATAGTTTTTTGGCTTGCTTTAAAACAAGAATAATGTTGCAAATTTGTTTCCATTAGGTCTTTCATTCTTGCTAAGTTACATTATTTTTGTATGTGTTTATCAATGTTTTCTGTTTTTTGCTTCATTTTTTTCTTTTTCTTTTTGTTATTCAGTATTAATTTTTTTCCCTTGATTTATCTTTCTGTTTTTTCGATTGTATTTGTGTATATTTTTTTCTCATCCATCTTTTTCCACTTCCTTCCTTGACTTCCTTCTACTTACTTCAGCATCTTCCTTCTACTTACTCCTCTCCTCCTCCTTCCCCTCCATCACTTCCTACTCCTCTTCTTCATCATCATCACCATCACCATCACCATCACCATCACCATCTTCTTCTCTCAATTTTCCGACCTAATCTTCCTAATTCCTTCTTCTTCTTCTTCTTCATCGTCATCTTCTTCTTCTTCTTCTCTTCATCGTCATCTCTTCTTCTTCTTCTTCTTCTTCTTCTTCTTCTTCTTCTTCTTCATCGTCATCTTCTTCTTCATCTTCTTCTTCTTCTTCTTCTTCTTCTTCTTCATCGTCATCTTCTTCTTCTTCTTCTTCTTCTTCTTCTTCTTCTTCTTCTTCATCGTCATCTTCTTCTTCTTCTTCTTCTTCTTCTTCTTCTTCTTCATCGTCATCTTCTTCTTCTTCTTCTTCTTCTTCTTCTTCTTCTTCTTCTTCTTCATCTTCTTCTTCTTCTTCATCGTCATCTTCTTCTTCTTCTTCTTCTTCTTCTTCTTCTTCTTCTTCTTCTTCATCGTCATCTTGTTTTTCTTTCTTTCTTCTTCTTCTTCTTTCTAATTTCCGTCAGAATCCTTTTTTTGCTGACTTTTTGCTTTTTATATCCTCTTCATTTCCTTCCCACTCCGCCGACGCTTCTCATTTTTCCACGTTTACTCCGAAGTCGCTTATCTTTTTCCACCTTTTCTACCACAGACGGCTGCAAAATAGTAGTAGTAGTTGCAGTAGTAGTAGTAGTAGTAGTAGAAGTAGTAGTATAGTAGTAGTAGTAGTAGTAGTAGTAGTACAGTAGTAGTAGTAGTAGTAGTAGTAGTAGTATAGTAGTAGTAGTAGTAGTAGTAGTAAGTAGTAGGAGGAGGAGGAGAAGAAGAAAGATATCAAAGGAATACAAAGAAAGCACAACATCACCTGTTGGTCCTTACGAGGTTGTTTGTGATGAACTACACTATCTAATCTAAAGTGAGAGATATATTATAGTAAAGACGAAGGCTCCTCCCCACCCTCCAATCCCTGAAGCCGAGAGTGGCAGGAAAGGAAGCAAAACCGGGCAACATGGAAAAATACACTTCCGTTGATACATTCATAGATTTTATTGCGACAACGGATAATATGAGAGTTCCGGATTGGAGTCTAAGCGAGACCACCGAGAGACAATATCATCTCGGTGGCCACGGTCTAAGTATATATCTAATCAGTTTATATATTATTTTTATTGCCACCGTCATACTGTTAGCGATATTGGAAGGTAAAAGATAAAACATTGCAGACGTTTCCGCCCCGATTGAAGAAGTGCTCTGCTTTGTTCGACGAAAATATTCTCTCAACTATTTTAAAACTGCGAAATCTTCTTGTTATATTAAATCTGTCGTCTGGAAAATATTCTTCTCACTGATATCACCGAAACCTTTGAATATTTTGAATACTTCTCCCAAACCTGTATTGTAGCTACATGTCCTTCGTTACGGTAAGCTGAAAAGATATATTTACCGGAAGCCCTTTTTCGTCGGCCATATTTCTCAACTTGGAATATATATATATGTATTTCATTCTGCGTTGCATTATCTCAAACTTTTCTATGTCTGAAATATGGGGACCTAAACTTTACTACGTGCACTCTCAGAAATAAGGGGTACATTAAGGGTCGAATTGTTACATCGCACCATCACTACCCTTTTAAAACCCTATGTCCAGGCTGTAGGGTAGATGCTGCCAATTATACCCTTCATCTACCCTTTATCTACCCTTTTTAGACGAGAGGGTTGGAAAAGGGTATATTTGCGTCGATCCGAAAGGGTATATTTGTAAGGGTAGAAAAAGGAAGCAGTAGTATTTCATCACTACAAACACCCTTTTTCTACCCTTTTCCTACCCTTTTTTTCTAAGAGTGTGGTATTCAAGATGGAATCAAACCAGTAAATATTTATTTTTAACATGACATTTTCAGATTTGTTTTTGTTGCAATTTTGACCCCCTCTGACCAATGCTGGCTGGGCTTTAAATCGCTTGATATTATGACCCCGAGATCCTTTTATAGCGCCTATATAGCCTATATAGCGCCTGTAGGCAGTGACCTCCATGGCTAGGATGGTAGACACTGGAGGCTCACTTGAGGGCTGTGATGGTTGGCCCTCGCCCGTGGTGGCGCAGACAGGATTGTTATAATGACGCCTGTGATTAGAGGCTCATGCCGCCTCCCTGTGTCCTCCGATGCAGTCGCAATCAAAGGTAGAGTTAATGGGCAGTATGTGGGTGTTCTTAGGTCACTCGAGGGTGCAGAAAGATTTAAGTGGATATTGGTTCTCATCGGGGATCGAACTCGGGTCACCGAGAACGCCACTCGGAGACACTAAGACGCTCGAAGACGATCGGAGTGAACTGATCTAGAGGTGATTGCAGGATTATGAGTCAAGTGTTGTTGTTACTTGGCAGGAAGTGGAGGAGGAGGAGGAAAAGGAGGAGGAGGAGGAGGAGGAGGAGGAGGGAGGAAGAGGAGGAGGAGGAGGAGGAGGAGGTTGCATGTAAACGTAAGTGGAACGAGTCTTAACGAGAAGAAACGAGTAACAGAAAGAGAGTCCGGGGGTCAGTCTGGGCCGGAGAGAGTTGTCCTCAGAGTCTCCTTCAGGGATATTAGAGTCCCTGTTGTTCTCTCTCTCTCTCTCTCTCTCTCTCTCTCTCTCTCTCTCTCTCTCTCTCTCTCTCTCTCTCTCTCTCTCTCTCTCTCTCTCTCTCTCTGTCTTTCATCTTCTTGATGGATGTCTTAATGATGACAAAAAACACAAACATAAGTTCAAGGTGTGTTTGTCTGGTTTCCACGGTTTCAATTCTGTTTTTTTATTTGTGGTGTGTTTTTGTTTTGTGTGTGTGTGTGTGTGTGTGTGTGTTTGTGTGTGTGTGGTGTGTGTGTGTGTGTGTGTGTGTGTGTGTGTGTGTGTGTGTGTGTGTGTGTGTGTGTGTGTGTTTCTCGGCACACACGCAAGCACACATACACATATAAATTGAAACACACACACACACGCGCACACACACACACACACACACACACACACACACACACACACACACACACACACGCACACACACATATTATTTACTATTACATCCACTTCCGTGTCTCAATTCTCACGCACATATACATAGGTAGCCGGTCAATAGTAATTACCTGTGTGTCATTCACCCATGGTCTTGTCCACGCGAGCCGGACTCGCGATCGCCAGTTTCACCCACCCGGTGCGAGCTTTATTGGCATAATTACTGATCTTTGGGTAATGCTGGGACCTCACACACCACACTCCCTCATCCCTTTTCTTAAGGGAAACCGCCCGAATTTGTCAGCAAATTTGTCTGCCGTTAGGGGAGAAGGAAGGGTAGAAACAGAGGACTAGAACCTTCCTCAATCTCTCCTCCAACCCTCCTCCTCCTCCTCCTCCTCCTCCCCTTTCTCTCCACACCTCGCAAGAATCCTCACGTCATATCCCCCAAACGGAGGCTTGTAAACATTGCCCCGCCGGCTGCTGCCCTGCACTGCCCCCGCCACCCCCTAACGTGCACGGCATACTCAAGGGACTTACCAGCGGCCCAGGTATATAAAAGAAAGTAAACGCAACTCAGCTCAAATAAGGTACAATGTATGCAAATGTCCCCAAAAGCCTTTTGTTTATCACTCAATTTATTTGGCTTGGAAAAGTAAGAGATTATGTTAAGCTTGGAAATGTAAAGTAAATAATATGGTACAAAGTATGTAATGTGTCTGTAACTGCTCTCGTAATTCAACCACTGCAAGAAAACTAGAGAAATATGAAGAAAATCCAACATTGGTATTTACTTACAGGAATGGAAAAGAAAAATGCTTGAAATTGTTATATGATTCTTTTCCTTTAAGCTGGAAAGAACGGTAGGGCGCCTTAACCTTTACTTTAAATTGTATCATAAACTTTGTGCGAGTCAAAAGTTGCACCGTCTTTTCTCCAACACTTTCCTATCATTCGATTTATTATTATAGTCAAACTTATTTTCCTCCATGTTTCATCTTTTTTCCTAATAACTTAATCATTGTGTTAATCACCTTATCTCACTCTCTTCAGGCTTTAGCACGTATTATTATCTCTATCTATATATATTCTTATCTCTATCTATCCTTATCTCTATCTATTCTATACCAATCCATTACACTATCTATCCCATGTCATCACTCTCCCTCTTCCAAAACTCTTGACGTACAGTAGGTCATCATTCTTCCTCCTCTTCCCCTTCCTCCTTCTCCTCCTCTCCTTCCCCTACCTCCTCACTTTCAATCTAATCTAAACACGACTTCAAAACTTTCTGCATCACCCAACTCCTTTACACAACACCGACATGCACCATTTTGTATCTTTATCCTTCCCTCTGTATCTACGTCAATCTCTGTGCACAGTTCGTCGGCCTCTGATATTCTCCCTCCTTCCTCCTTCAGACCCTTTTCACACGGCTCATCCGTACCATAACTCCTTCTTTCCTCACTCCAACTTCCTTATACGATTTATTTCTGGGCCTTCCTCCTCCTCCGCCTCCTCCCCCACCCCCATCCATCTCCTCCTCCTTCTCCTCCTGCTCCCACTCCCCGCTCCCCCTGCCCCTCCTCCTCCTCTCTGCCTTCTCTCCTCCTCCCTCCTCCTCTCCTTTCTCCTCCTCCTCCTCCTCTGCCTCCTCCTCCTCCTTGTCCTCATCCCCTTCCATCAAGACATGTCGGTTCGTGTTCGTGTTTCCATTCGTCTTAGGGTCGTCGAAGGGGACTGACTGGCCATTGACAGCCTAGACAGCTCTTGTGATTGTTTCCTAGCCTCCTGTATTTTTTTCTATTCATTGTATTCAGCTTAAGGCACAGTAAGTAGTAGTGTAGTAGTAGTAGTAGTAGTAGTAGTATAGTAGTATAGTAGTAGTAGTAGTAGTAGTAGTAGTAGTTGTTGTTGTTGTTGCTGCTGCTATCATCTTGTTTTACGATCGCTCACAAAATAAAATCACTGTTGGGCACTGTTGGGTTGTAGTATAAGTTGTAGTAGTAGTAGTAGTAGTAGTAGTAGTAGTAGTAGTAGTAGTAGTAGTAGTTGTTGTTGTTGTTGTTGTTGTTGTTGTTACTGTTGCTATCATCTTGTTTTACGATCGCTCACAAAAAACAAAAAGTAAATCACTGTTGGATATACATACGTGAGTAGTTTTGTGAGTAAGGTTATGAATACATGAATAAGTAAGTGCACTATATGAAGACGTGGATGAATAGGTCGTTAGAGTGAATCTGAGAGAGAGAGAGAGAGAGAGAGAGAGAGAGAGAGAGAGAGAGAGAGAGAGAGAGAGAGATTATATGAATGGAAAAATAAATTGAACGAAAACAATCAACGCTTCACAAATATCATCCATATTTTGTCACAGAATGTCACCTTTACTGCACATTCACACCCACACACCCACACACACACACACACACCCACACACACACACACACACACACATACACCCACACACACACCCACACCCACACCACACACACACACACACACACACACACACCCACACACACACACACACACACACACACACACAGTACTTACACTTATTATATAGAGGACAGACATAGCTCATTCCCATTACTACAAAAAAATACCACTAGTTACTTCCACCATTAAAGCAAATTAAGGGACAGGAACATTTTTTTGCATGCCAATATATCACAACAATTAATAAAAAGTTCGCGGTTCACATGAAAAAAAGAAAGAAAAATAACAGGGAGTTCAGTAAAGTAGTTCAATTTTTTCTTTCTTTTATGAGTTCCTTGCTGTATTATTAGTGTTATTATATACTTTCCTCCTCTCACTATTTTTATTTCATTGTTATTGTTACTATTATTTTGTGTGTGTGTGCGTGTGTGCGTGCGTGTGTGTGTGTGTGTGGTGTGTGTGTGTGTGTGTGTGTGTGTGTGTGTGTTGTGTGTGTGTGTGTATGTGTGTGTGTGTGTGTGTCCTCTCCTTATTTCTATAGTATTGTTATTGTTATTCTTTTTCTTTTGGTGTGTGTGTGTGTGTGTGTGTGTGTGTGTGTGTGTGTGTGTGTGTGTGTGTGTGTGTGTGTGTGTGTGTGTGTGTGTGGTGTGTGCGTGAGGGGAAGAGGTCTGGTGGACGGAGGGAGAGACGTAATAGAGATGAAAGTTCCATTTGTGTGATTACAGTCCCGTCCTCGCCCCTTGCTCGGCTATACATGTACCAGGCAAGGTCCGTCTGTCCTGGTATACTTTTGTCTCTTTCCTCTTTATACTACACACCACACTCACACTAGCCTCCCTCTACCACCATCTTTAGCCACCATTACTACCATCACCACCACCATTGTTACTCACCATCACTACCACCATTGTTACTTATCATCACTACCACTACTGTTACTTACCATCACCACCACCATTGTTACTCACCATCACTACCACCATTGTTACTTATCATCACTACCACCACTGTTACCCACTATCATCTTCACTACTATTACTGTTTGGTCTATACTACCACTACCACTATCACCACTGTTACAACAACTATCACTACCACTATTACTGTTTCTTATACCATCATACTGTATTTACCATTATTATCACAACACCGTCATCACCTGTGTTAATTTCTTTTCACCACCACCACCACTATCACTACTGTTACTACCACTAACACCATCACTAGTAACCCCTTCACGCCCAGATCTTTCCTTTGCTATAAAAAATGTATGTTGTTGAGCCACAAAATTAATATAACGTCACATAATATACCAAAATAGTTAGTCGACAAGGATACTAAACAGGTCATATCTATAAAAACATTGCTTATATTCACTAAAAAGCGTCCAATGGTACCCAAATAACAATGGAAATTACGTTCTGGGCCTCAAGGGATTAATACTGGTTCTTATGCTATCACCATCACCCCTTTTACTACGACACCATTATCACCTTCTGTTACTATTTTGTCACCATCATGACCATCACTATAGCCTCTGACTTCATTCATCACTATATCACCACTTCCATCACTACTACCTTATACATCACTACTGTCATCACTATCATCTTGTACTTCTGCCCTTATTACCACCACCACATATACCACCACCATCACCACAATTACCATACAAAACTATTCTGGTACTACATACACTAGCACTACTACCATTGATAACCCTACTACAACAACTACTACTACAAAATATAGATAAAAAAGCCTAAAGGCGCTATAGGCTCAAACGTAAAAAAAATACTATTACTTCTACGTACCACACCACCACCACCACCACCAACACCAGCAACAACAACAACAACAACAGCAACCACACTGAACTACAATTGCCATCATTGATCCAGCTGGTTAGTGCTGTAATTACTGTCATTAGAAGAAAACAGGCAACGTCAGTTTTACGTAAAGTTCAACATTACTGGTGTTACTGCGGCCATCACCACCACAAACACCATTACTGCTACTACCACTTCTACTGCCATTACTACTACTACTACTACTACTCCTCCCACCACTACTACTACTACTACTACTTCTACTTTTTTTATTTTTTTATACATTTGTGCCTATAGCGCCTGTAGGCAGTGGTGACCCAGGGCTCGGATGGTAGGCTCTGGAGGTTCACTTGAGGGCTCTGATGGTTGGTCCTCGCCCGTGGTGGCCCAGGCAGGATTCTTATAGTGACGCCTGTGATTAGAGGCTCATGCCGCCCCCCTGTGTCCTCCGATGCACTCGCAATCGAAGGTAGAGTTGATGGGCAGGGCATGTGGGTGTTCTTAGGCCACTCGACGGTGCAGAAAGGTTTTGGGTTTCTTCGGGGATCGAACTCGGGTCACCGAGAACGCCAGTCGGAGACGCTAACCACTCCGCTACCGCCTACTGCTGCTGCTACTACTACTACTACTACTACTACTACTACTACTACTACTACTACTACTACTACTACTACTACTACTACTACTACTACTACTACTACTACTACTACTACTACTACTACTACTACTACTACTACTACTACTACTACATTCCCCTTTTACTTACATTGCTTCATATCTCCATAAAAAAAACATCTACCCAAGCGAGGAACCGTGTTTTTTCTCGCACTTTTATTTCTCATGTTTTTTTTGTACTGAACTCGTATAATAAATTTGACTTGAAGTGAGAGGAAAGTGGGTGCGATCTGGAATACACGAACATCAGTGTGTGTGTGTGTGTGTGTGTGTGTGTGTGTGTGTGTATGTCTGTCTGTGTCTGTGTGTGTGTGTATGTGTGTGTGTGTTGGTATTTCTGTGTTTGCGTGACTCGTCCTTTGATCGGTGGGCGGAAACAATGCACAGAAGGCCGCCCGATTGCCGCCCTTGAGGCTGTCCGACGAGGTGCATGGGGGCGGGGGATGGAAGGGGGAGAGGGGGGGGTGCTGGAGGTGTGGTGGTGGTGGTGGTGGGGGGGGGCGGCGCTGAAGGTGCAGTGGACAATGTCGCCCTTTGTAACCCAGACAAAGGACTCGAGACCCCCCGAGTATCTCGTGCCGAAGTATAACACCAGCACGACACTGCCTCTCTCTCTCTCTCTCTCTCTGTCTCTCTGGCTTGTATCTCCTCTGTCTCTTTTTCATCCCTCCTCCCTCCCTCACCTCACCTTTCTCATATCTAACCCTCCCTCCCTCCCTCACCCTTCCTTGCCATTTATTTTCCTGCCTTCCCTTTCTCTCCTCGCCTCGTTAGTCATGTGCCTGTCGCTCCTCTGACGATCCTTAGTACGCAAAGGAAGAACTGGATGTCTCGAGGATTTCTGTTTCTTTCTCTTGTTTGCCCCTCTCTCTCTCTCTCTCTCTCTCTCTCTCTCTCTCTCTCTCTCTCTCTCTCTCTCTCTCTCTCTCTCTCTCTCTCTCTCTCTCTCTCTCAAAGGAAGAACTGGATGTCTCGAGGATTTCTGTTTCTTTCTCTTGTTTGCCCCTCTCTCTCTCTCTCTCTCTCTCTCTCTCTCTCTCTCTCTCCTCTCTCTCTCTCTCTCTCTCTCTCTCTCTCTCTCTCTCTCTCTCTCTCTCTCTCTCTCTCTCTCTCTCTCTCTCTCTCTCTCTCTTCCCCTCAAAGTAAAACAAAGCTTTCTCTATGTGACTGCATCGTCTCTATCCCTTGAAAGAAAACCCGGGCGAGTGTATACCACAAGCATTCCTTCAGTATTTTATATGTGTAGTGGAGGGCAGTCATCGTGTGCAGCCTAGCAAACAGAAGGACAGCCTCTTGGTACCCACCCAGGCATTAAACAATGTGAATATCATGTAGTATTCAGGTCATATGGTAATCTACTAACCACAAGCCTTGAGCAAGGAAGTGGCAGCCGAGAGGGCGTGAGGGAAGTTTGTGAGGTCAGGGAAACTGTTCCTTGCTCATAAGATCAATAACCGATAATATCTTCACCTCATTGTTGCCCGGAAGCATATTACCTATGTCTGGAAAGGTTCACCTACTTTACTCTAAAACACGGCAGGTTAGGTTACGTTAGGTTACGTTTAGGTTAGGCAGAGTTTCCTATATTACTGTCAGGTAACTGTGTGTGGGAATCACAATGAGGGCATTTGCGAGAAAATCCTATGGTTAGTTTCAGAGCGACAGCCAAGCGTATTCACCTGGAAGAAGCTATCCTTTCTAGACTTGGGTAATATGCTGCCGGAAACTCAATCTGTTACTGTATCGTCTTGCCAATTTGAAAGGAATATAAAAAACACAGATTGTATTGGTATCAGAGCTGTCTTCAATTGCACCTTCAGGAATATCACATAATCTCTTATCACACACGCACACACACACACGCACACACACACACACACACACACACACACACACACACAATAATAATAATAACAACAACAATGAAATAAAAATAATTAGAGGATGAAAGTATATAATAACAATAATAATACAGCAAAGAACTCATAAAAAAAAAAAAAAGTTTGCTCTACTTTTCTGAGCTCGCTATTATTTTCTTTATTTTGTATATATCAGGCACACGAAATATTCTACATAAACGAATATATTATAATAATTTACTATATTCCAAAGACCTGGCATGTATACATCTCCACAAGGTGTTTTTATCCCTCTGCTTCCTTTCCTACTCTATTCCCAAACCCGCATAAACGTCCGTATAAGTTACATGACCGGAACTGTAGGGAAAGTAAATGGTCACTGTCATGCATCTTGCTTTCAGGGAATCAATTTATGGATGAACATACTTTACACTTGCATGTCGTAATTCCTGATTTTGAATTTTGTAAACCAGATAGTTACAAAAACACATAAAAAGGAGGATCGATATACTAAAACTACCTGTCGTATAAATAATAATAGGAAATATAGACAAAGAGAACAAAATTGATAGTTTGTAGTGTAATAAGTACAACCTATTTTTCTATATATGAATTTCACGATTACCAGTTACTTATCCAATAAATTTCCTTTTGTAATAATATTCTGATGTTTGTGGGGAAAATGATAAATCAGAGTCCAGTTAGACACGCACGAATGTCCTGAATGTCTTCATTTTAGCGACAGGATATTTATTCAAGGAGGGAAAGTAAGTCATGTGTCCAGGAGGCTACGTGACGAATACAATGCTAGGCTTATATTTTTTTTTTATGTCAAAGAATCAGCAAGTTCGCCTGGGCTAATTATGAAGAGAGAGAGAGAGAGAGAGAGAGAGAGAGAGAGAGAGGAGAGAGAGAGAGAGAGAGAGAGAGAGAGAGAGAGAGAGAGAGAGAGAGAGAGAGAGAGACGCCCACAGCCTCATATAATCACCAATATTAGTAAGCCAACTGGGAAAAAAAGAAAAAAAAATAAGTCGGGCAAATAATATTATTCTGTATCATTCCTATAAATTTATCATCGGTTTGGAATTGTGGAATAAGAATTTACATACGCGTTAGTTATAGTTATGGAACAGTGCTTGAATTTCCATTTATTTGCTAATATCTGAATCATTTATAAAAGGCTAATTTATTGGATAAGTAACTGGTAATCGTGAAATTTATATGATAAAAACAGAGGTTTGGGTTGTATTATCACACTACGAACCAATTATTTTGTTATATTTGTTGTATTTCCTTGTAGTATTTGTACGACAGGTAGTTATGGCATAAAATAGGATCCAATTACCACCTGCCATAGTAATTATCCCCAGGAGAAAGAAAAGAGGGAATTACGATAGAAAGTCCTGTGGTATTTTTAGCTCATGGTCAGATCTGGCTGTCCCCGCAACACACCAACTAGAGCTTTCTAATCCCTGACTGTCCCCGCAACACACCAACTAGAGCTTTCTAATCCCTGACTGTCCCCGCAACACACCAACTAGAGCTTTCTAATCCCTGGCTGTCCCCGCAACACACCAACTAGAGCTTTCTAATCCCTGACTGTCCCCGCAACACACCAACCAGAGCTTTCTAATCCCTGGCTGTCCCTGCAACACACCAACTAGAGCTTTCTAATCCCTGGCTGTCCCCGCAACACACCAACTAGAGCTTTCTAATCCCTGTCTGTCCCCGCAACACACCAACTAGAGCTTTCTAATCCCTGACTGTCCCTGCAACACACCAACACAGCTTTCTGATCCCTGGCTGTCCCCGCAACACACCAACTAGAGCTTTCTAATCCCTGACTGTCCCTGCAACACACCAACACAGCTTTCTGATCCCTGGCTGTCCCCGCAACACACCAACACAGCTTTCATATCCCTGGCCGCCCTATACACATATCTTCTATCCCTTGACGAGATAATGATAGTGTAAAATACGACATAAAATAATGATGGCATAAGAAAGAGGTCGCAGCACGAAGTTATATTACTAGCCTATTATTCTTGAAGACATGGAACCATTTATAAACTCTGCCTTAACATTTTCCAGCCATTATCATGGTTGTTATCATCAATTTATCTTCTGTTGCTTTATAGTGTCATGATAATCTTATTTCAGGCCATTATTCTTTCGTCAAATGATCTGTTGTTACGGCGGCTTTTTTTTTTTTTTTTTTTTTTTATCCTGGTAGTGTTGTTTGGTAAATTTCTCGTTTGCTTGTTCTTCTTTTCTTCCTCCTACTCCTCTTCATCATTATATTCTTCTTCTTCTTCTTCTTCTTCTTCTTTATTATTTCCTTTTTCTTCTTCTTCATCTTTTTTTTTTCTTCTTCATCATCATCTTCTTCTTCTTCTTCTTCTTCCTCTTCTTCTTCTTGTTCTTCTTCCTCTTCTTCTTCTTCTTCTAATTTCAAGCTACGTATGCAGTAATCAAGCACTATATCTTTACTTCGTTAATGCACAACAACCTAATAATTTCTTATAGTACTTTTTTCACCTTCTTCATCTTCTTCTAATTCTTACTCAAATTCTTCTTGTTATTATTATTTTCATTACCAGTCACTATTATCATCCTCAACTCCTTTGTTTTCTAGTTATTGATGTGGCGCCAATAAGCAGGCGAGGCAGTGTGCTTGAGACATAATTTTCTCGTAAGTCGTCATCACATAATTACATTTCTGTCAATTTTTACTACCTCCTTATAGTTGCATTGGTACGTGTCATATACCAACAAGATCGTAAAAGTGTGCTGATTCCAAGACAGTAAATTACAATACAATGCAAGCAAAATAACAGGAATGATGGAGAGTTGAGGTGAAAAGAGTGAGAGAAAATGTTTTGTAGGTCTCACTGCCTCTTGTAGCTTCCATATTTTCTTATGTTCCTATGTTCTTATATGCAGCAATGTCTCGTGAAGGCAATGGTAGGTACAGTCTTCCAAAATATCATCTAGTGGCTTGATAATGCTGAATATGCACTGTGTGATGTCAAGCTTCCCTCTTTCGCTCTGTCCGGCATCCTATCATGGCCGCCAGTTGCCTCAAAAGACAGCCCGGTGCGCCCTCTAGTACATATAACTCTATGGCCGCCAGTGTCACCCAATGTAAACAAACGCGACTCCCACCCACGCGTAACCGGGATGTCCAAGCTGCCGCCCTTTATTTTAGTGCTTTTTCTTGCCATGGACTACTTTTACCGTTGTGTATCAAGCCATAACTCGACCTTGAAGACGTTGTGCATCCCTGTAAGCCGTCAGCGCGTGTGTAAGGTGAGATAAGTTATGTGTTGTGATGTTTGAGGTAGTTACGTGTTGTGATGCTTGGGGAGTTTTTGGGTGTTCGATGGGTTGGCTAGGGTAGGTTATCAATGTCTTGTGGATTGCTTAGACTGAATTTTTCGCGTTTTGAATGGATTGGTTGGGTTATAATGTTCAGTGTGTTTGATGCATAGGTTAGGTTAGATAAAACTTTCGGTTCTCAGCATCCAGATATAATTAGGATGAAATATATATTTTCTGAAAACCGGAGAATTTGCTATGTGCCTAGTGGATTATTATGGGTAAAAATATTTGCCTCTGTCAGACAGATTTACATGCTTATGTGTTACCTTGAAGTGATTTACGCTATACATCATGTGTTATTCATGTGTCTTGAAAATTAGGCATCTTATCAGTGGTAAAAAGCCTGGGAGGGTGAGACAAATAGGCTGCGTGATAATAATTCACTCCGAAGTATTGCCAGACTATTAATTACGAGGATCCTGTGAACTGTAACATAAATTCTTTGCATAATAGTTGTATTTTGGTGCTATTATAACCTTGCTCCTCCTCTTCACCACCACCACCACTTGGTATGCGACGGAAAAAATAATAAATAATTCAGTCAGGCGTATTTTATCTATCAAAGACGAGATTATATTATACCGGTTAACGTTATGAAAGGCTGAATATTGGACGTTTCATCACGGGATTAATAAGGTAAATAAATTAATCCTTGTCTGTGGCGGCCTGAGTAACAAGGCGAGCGAGAGTTGAGTTATTGACGGAATGTGTGTGTGTGTGATGTGTGTGTGTGTGTGTGTGTGTGTGTGTGTGTGTGTGTGTGTGTGTGTGTGTGTGTGTGTGTGTGTGTGTGTGTGTGTTAGGTGCTTGAGGAATACTTTACTGGCAGGGAGTGAATAGTGTATTTTGGGATTGGATAGGAGGAGGAGGAAGAGGCGTAGCGTGAAGGATAAACGTGTTGTTGCAAGTAATAAAGCTGATTTGTAGAAGAAAGAAAGAAAGGAGGTGGAGAAGGAAGTAGGAGAGGAAGGGAAAGAGGCAATGAAGCTGCACTGTAGTAAGATGAACTGAGAAAAGAGGAAGGGGGAACATTAGTAGCAGGAAGAGGAAGAAGAAAGTGAAGTGACCTCAATAAATAAAGCATATACAAGTACTTAGGAATGTATCGACTGCATACGTGCCATTGCTCACTACATAATTCCGTGGAAATGATAAACATTGATATACACGTGTCAGGCAGGAATGTAGCGGTCGGGATATCAGAGGGAGGCACGGCATGTAGCACGGTATGGTACGGTAACATTTTTCGTAATTTTAGCCCATTAATATCTGTACCGTACCATATTTCCGTACCGTGCCGTATTTTCGTACCGTACCGTATTTTTCGTCCCGTACCATATTCCCGTGCTGGGCCTTTTCTCGTTCCGTAACTACCTTTTTCCATACCGTAACGTATTTCCGTACCGTATCTTTTTTCCGTGCCGTGCCATAGTTTCGTACCGTACCGTAACGAACTACATGCCATAAAGGGAGGTGGGTGAGTGAGTAATCAGGCCACACAGGTACCCACATCGACCTATCATCAAGGATAGGTCGTGAATATCATGACGAAACTCACTTGACTCACCAGGATATGTATTGGTCTATTTTCCATTACTTCACATTTTTAGCATTCAACTTTTTTTTGCTCTCAACGTATGGGTGACTCCGCATGGCTTTGTGCTGCGAGGACCTCCCGGCAAAGAGGGAATGGCCTTGACGGACGGGTAACAAGGCCCGGGACAGCACACCCAGTCTATGTAAACTGGAAATCAGCAGCGTCAGTCTTTGGGGGGGCCTGGGGGGTTGTGGTCAGCAGCCAGACAGGGAAGGTAGGGGCAGGGAGGGGCAGGGAGGGGGTATCTCGGCCAGGCCCCAGCACCCCACCGCCCGCCCGCCCAAACCCCCGCCCGCCCCGCCCGCCCCGCCCGCCCCGCCCGCCCCTCCCGCCGCCCGCCGCCGCCAAACACAGCCCGGCAGTCCGGCGCCCGCTCTAGATAAACAGAACAGCGTTTGAACCTCGTCCATTTTTCGACTTTTTGCAGGATTTTTCAAGCCATTTATGTTTGTGTGAGTGTGTGTGTGTGTGTGTGTGTGTGTGTGTGTGTGTGTGTGCGTGTGTGTGTGTGGTGTGTGTGTGTGTGTGTGTGTGTGTATCGATCTGCTTCCATCCATAGCTATGTTTGTTCAGACATCTATCGATTTGTTTACATGTTTATCTGTCGGTCTGTCTGTCGTATCAACCAATGAGTTCATCCTTTCAAATACGGCTTTGAATAGGGAGGACAAACGTGTATGACGCAATACTACGCCTGGTTCATGACATTGCCTTCCATCCCGCGGAATGTTGGTAAATACTCTGGGAAACACGGCGGTGAAATTGGCTTACTCGGCTGTAGGCAGATGGTAGTGGAGGAGGAGGAGGAGGCGGAGGAGGAGGAGGCGGAGGAGAGGAGGAGGAGGAGGAGGAGGTGGAGGAGGAGGAGGAGAAGCTGCGTTTAGGTGGCTCTGTGTCCTCGCCTCGGTGCCTAGCTAATTATGCGAAGACAATAGGTTAGTGGGGGAACCTGTCTAGTTTGTGAAGGAGGCATTAGGTGGTGGTCATGGCAAGTGTGTCCTGTAGGGGAGGGATTGGAGGTGGTTGGGGTGGTGCAGGGTGTTAGTGGGGGGGAGGATTGAGGGGGCGATGGGGGTAGAGCAGGGTGGTAGTGGTGTTGGTGGGGGTGGAGCAGGGTGGTAGTGGTGTTGGTGGGGGTGGAGCAGGGTGTTGGTGGTGGAGCAGGGTGGTGGTGGTGGAGCAGGGTGTTGGTGGGGGTGGAAGCAGGGTGTTGGTGGGGGTGGAGCAGGGTGTTGGTGGGGGTGGAGCAGGGTGGTGGTGGTGGAAAGGGGGTGGTAGTGGTGGTGTAGGAGGTGGAGCAGGATTGTAGTGGTGGTGGGGGGGGGATGCTAAAGAAGAGTCGGTGATGAGGAAGGCGGTGATGGCTTTTGTATTAATATTCTTCTTTCATCTCTTTGTCAGTCAGCGGGAAAAGTTAGTTGAAGAAAAGAAAGATGAATGAGAGGCATTAAAATATGGTCTGGTGCTTAAAGAAAAGTTAATGAAATTTCCTGGAGGATTTGCAGGCATGTATGTGTGTGTGTATGTACGTCACACATGCACACACACACACACACACACGCACACACACACACACTCACACACACACACTCTCACACACACACACACACACACACACACACACACACACACACACACACACACACACACACACACACACACACACACACACACACATACACATGCTTACATATCTTGTAAATTTCTTCTCATTCCATCATGAACTCACTCACTCACTATTAAATTCGAAACTTCCGTCTATAAGAAGATAATAAGTTGGAAGAGAAGGAGGATGATAGAGTTAAGAAGGAAGATAAGAGGAAGGAGAGAGGAGGAGGAAGAGGAGGAGGAGGAGGAGGAGGAGGAGGAGGAGAGGAGGAGGAGGAGGAGGAGGAGGAGGAGGAGGAGGAGGAGGAGGAGGAAGAAGGAGGAGGAGGAGGAGGAGGAGGAGGAAGAGGAGGAGGAGGAGAAAAAAGGAGGAGGAGGAGGAGGAGGAAGAGGAGGAGGAGGAGGAGGAGGAGGCGGCCACGTAGGCATCGGTACTGAAGAGGAAGTTACTAATGAGAACATAACATTTTCATCCCTTCTCATCGTATCCTATTTTTCCGTTTTTTCTTTTCTTCAACATTTCCATATTTCTGCCTCTTTATTTTTCGTATCTGCACGTTCTTTTGACAGCCGGGTGTGTGTACTGATGTGTATATTAATGGTAATGTTTGATATAGTATTTGTGGAGGAGGAGGAGGAGGAGGAGGAGGAGGAGGAGGAGGAGGAGGAGGAGGAGGAGGAAGAGGCCCCCCTACCACTCCTCCCTTCTGTTCTGAATCCCAACACGAAATTTACATCAAGCTCCAGACAGACGACAAATAGAAACGATGGAGAAGAGGAGGAGGAGGAAGAAGAAGGAAGAGGAAAAGGAAGAGGAACTAGAAGGGTTCACGGTCACTTTATCCCTTCCGCTTCCCCTTTTTAACCCCCTGTCTGGTTTTTTCCTCCTTCTATCCTCACTCCTCCTCTCCTCCTCCTCCTCCTCCTCCTCCTCCTCCTCCCTCTCTCCTCCCTCCTCCTTCCTCCTCCTCCTCTCCTCCTCCTCCTCCCTCCGTCGTCCTCCTCCTCCACCGTCGTCCTCCTCCTCCACCGTCGTCCTCCTCCTCCACTGTCGTCCTCCTCCCTCCTCCACCGTCGTCCTCTTCCTCCTCCTCCTCGTCCTCCTCCGTCGTCGCCTCCTCCCCTCCTCCACCGTCGTTTCTCCTCTCCACCGTCGTCTCCTCCTCCTCCTCTCCACCGTCGTCCTCCTCCTCCTCCTCCACCGTCGTCCTCCTCCACCGTCGTCCTCCTCCTCCACCGTCGTCCCTCCTCCTCCACCCCCGTCGTCCTCCTCCTCCACCGTCGTCCTCTTCCTCCACCGTCGTCCTCCTCCTCCACCGTCGTCCTCCTCCTCCACCGTCGTCCTCTTCCTCCACCGTCGTCCTCTTCCTCCACCGTCGTCCTCCTCCTCCACCGTCGTCCTCCTCCTCCACCGTCGTCCTCTCCTCCACCGTCGTCCTCTTCCTCCACCGTCGTCCTCCTCCTCCACCGTCGTCCTCCTCCTCCACCGTCGTCTCCTCCTCCTCCACCGTCGTCCTCCTCCTCCACCGTCGTCCTCCTCCTTCCACCGTCGTCCTCCTCCTCCACCGTCGTCCTCCACCGTCGTCCTCCTCTTCCACCGTCGTCCTCCCTCCACCGTCTCCTCCTCCTCCACCGTCGTCCTCCTCCTCCTCCACCGTCGTCCTCCTCCTCCGTCCTCCCTCCTCCACCGTCGTCCTCCTCCTCCACCGTCGTCCTCCTCCTCCACCGTCGTCCTCCTCCTCCACCGTCGTCCTCCTCCTCCACCGTCGTCCTCCTCCCCCACCGTCGTCGTCGTCCTCCTCCACCGTCGTCCTCCTCCTCCCCCACCGTCGTCGTCGTCCTCCTCCTCCTCCTCCTCCTCCTCCTCCTCCTCTCTTCCTCCTCCCTCCTCCTCTTCTCCTCCTCCTCCTCCGGGCTGTTTGGCTTTCTAGGTGTTGTTCAGGTGACGGTAATTAACTTAAACCTGGTGGCTGTGCTCTTTCCTTCCCACTCCCCCCCCCCCTCTCTCTCTCTCTCTCTCTCTCTCTCTCTCTCTCTCTCTCTCTCTCTCTCTCTTCTCTCTCTCTCTCTCTCTCTCTCTCTTTCACCCTTGCAAATACTCTTAACTAAGTCACTCACCGAGACAAAACGACCACTTCCACTGCCTTGCTTGTGGGTGAACGAGGTGGTGGGGATGAGGGGAAGAGAGGGGAAGGGAGGGGAGGAGAGGGGAAGCAGGGTGAGGGTTGGGGGCTGGAGTGAGGGAGAAGCGGGGAGGGAAAGAGGGGAGAGGTGGAGAGGGAGAGAGGGGAGAGAGGGGAAAGAGAGGTCAGTATTGGGATGAGAATGGTAGGTTAGTGTTGGTTTGATGGTTAGTAATTAGAGAGAGAGGAGAGAGAGAGAGAGAGGAGAGAGAGAGAGGAGAGAGAGAGAGAGAGAGAGAGAGAGAGTGAGAGGAGAGAGAGAGAGAAGAGAGAGAGAGAGAGAGAAAGGATTGGTCATAGCGTGGCGTTGGGACATGAAAGTGTGTACGTACGTCGTTATTCTCTCCCTTTTCGTGCACTTTTAGCGTAACTTTTAGAATCACTTCACATATTTCTCTCCTTACGTCATTGACCCTGTGTTTTTCTGAGCCTTTCAAATTCAAATTCAAATTCATTTATTTTCCACAGGGCAGTGGTTATTACATAGAATACGATATAATGGTAGACTGTCATACATGTCAAGCTTATTACATGCTAAAAAGATAGGCAAAAATATGAGTTGAGTAAGTCACGTAGCGACCATACAGTGGTACAACATATATATTGCACCAATTCCAGGTACAGCATTGTCAATAATCTAGTAAGAGTAAATAAATAAA
>JACEEZ010018692.1:32500-37500 GCA_016584305.1 Chionoecetes opilio | reverse complement strand
TGTTATTGTGTCGTTTGTGGCTTGTGGGTTAGTTATTGTGTCGTTTGGGGCTTTTGGTTAGTTATTGTGTCTTTTGGTGGCTTGGGGGTTAGGTTATTGTGTCGTTGGTGGTTTGTGGGTGTAGGTTTATTGTGTCGTTTGGTGGCTTGTGGGTTATGTTATTGTGTCGTTTTGGGGGCTTTTTGTGGTTTGGTTATGTTTGTTCGTTTGTGGCTTGTGTGGTTAGGTTATTGTGTCGTTGGTGGCTTGGGGGTTAGGTTATTGTGTCGTTTGTGGCTGGTGTGTGTGAGCAAAATTTTATCGGAAGTATTTGTCCACCCCCTTGTCGTACGGATTAGTGTTATTTCCGTTTTTTTTTTAATATATATGTAACTTTAGAATATACAACTGGATACAATCAAGAACATTGGATGAAATTATTGTTAGATGTTTCCTATGTTAAAACCAGAAAAATGCTAAAAATGGAAGGAACAGGAGTGAAAAAAGGGAAAGGGAAAAGGTAGGAGGAAGGGGGGAAAAGGAAGGAAGGAAGGGAAGGAAGGGAGAAGGAAGGAAGGAGGAAGGAAGGAGGAAGGGGAGGAAAAGGGGAAGGCGGAAAAGGAGGAAGGAGGATGGAGGAGGAAGGAAGGGAGGGAGGGAACGAAGGAAGGAGAAGGTAGGGAGGGAGGAGGAAGGAAGGGAGGGAGAAGGAAGGAAGGAAAGGAGAAGGAAGGAAAAAAAATATTGTAAAAAAAAACTGCGATAGAAAATGATTGTTTGACGCTTCGTTGTCTAAAACCAGAAACAAGGCTTAAAAAAAAAAGAAAAGGAGGTAAGAAAAGAAGGAAGAAAGGAGGAGGAAGGAAGGAAGAGGAAGGAGGAGGGAAGGAGGGGAGGCAGGCAGGCCCAGGCAGGCAGCAGCAGGCAGTGGCAGGCAGGCAGGCAGGCAGGCAGGAGGCAGGCAGGAAAAAGGAAGGAAGGAAGGAAGGAAAGGAAAAAAGTCGAAAGGAAGGTAGAGCAATTTTATACTCGCGGTGGTTTAATGGTCCCCTCTTAAGGAATCTAAATGATACGATAGAGGAAACACAGTCCCAGAGATTACCAGTGAGGGGGATGAAGGTTAGGTACAGGTGAAGGCTTGCACTAGTGAGAGGACAGAGTAAGGGGGGTGCAGGGGTAGAAAGCCTTGTTCTAAACCCGGACACACACACACACACCAAAACCCAACACAACAACAACACACACACCCCCCCACCCACACACACCACCCACACACACACTACAAAACACACACACACACCCACACCCACCCCACCACACACAACACACACACACAACACCACCCACACACATAACACAAAACACACACAAACACTCCACACCCACCCACACACCACGACAACCACACACAAACATACAACATACACACCCCCCCCCACACCCCATAACACACACCACACACCACCCACACACACACACACCCACCCCACAACACCACACCCCCACACCACACACCCACACAACACACACAACATACCATCACGCACTGAGGGTTGGGGTTGGGGAAAGGGGGAAAAAGGGAGGGGGGAAGGGAAGAAGTGGAGTGAAATAAGGGCGGGAAGGCAAGAAGGGGGAAAAGGGAAGGAAGGAAAAGGGAAGGGAAAGGGGGGAAGGAAGAAGGAAGTACTCTGTTAAATATTCATTAACAATAAATACCACTTTTAGCGAATTCAATAGTGGTGAGTCATGAGTAAGACCATTTAATATTAATATTTTTTTCATTATTACAGTATAAAATGGTATTTCCCTAACAATACTGGGGAGTTCATAAGTTTGTGCTTGTTTGTTTGTTGTCTGTCTGTTTGCTGGTCTGGTTTGTTGTGTCGTCTGTTTGTCTGTCTGTTGTCTGTGTCTGTCTTTTTTTTGTCCTGTCTGTTTTTCTGTGTTGTGTTTGTGTGTCCTGTTGTTTTTTTCTGTCTTGTTGTCTGTGTCTGTCTGTTTGTCTTCTGTTTTTCTGTGTCTGTCGTTTGTCTGTCTGTTTGTCTGTGTCCTGTTGTTTGTCTGTCTGTTTGTTGTGCTATCTGTTTTTGTCTGTCTGTTTTTCTGTCTGTTTGTCTGTCTGTTTTGTTCTGTCTGTTTGGGCGTTTGTCTGTGTCTGCTGTTTGTCTGTCTGTTTGTCTGTGTCTTCTTTTGGTCTGTTTCGTCTGTTTGTCTGTCCCGTTTTTCTGTCTGTTTGTCTGTGTCTGTCTGTTTCTGTTTGTCTGTTTGTCTGTCTGTTTGTCTGTTCTGTCTGTTGTTTGTCTGTGTCTGTCTTTGTCTGTCTGTTTGTCTGTGTCTGTCTGTTTGTCTGTTTTTGGTCGCTTTGTCTATCTGTTTGTCTGTGTGTTGGTCTGTGTCTGTCCCGTTTGTCTGTCTGTTTTGTCTTGTCTTCTTTTGTCTGTTTCCCGTCTGTCTGTTGTCTGTGTCTTCTGTTTGTCTGTCTGGGTTTGCTTGTGTCCCGTCTGTTTGTTTTGTGTCTTCTGTTTGTCTGTTGTTTTGTTCTGTGTCTGTCTGTTGTCTGTGTCCCGTCGTTTGTCTGTTTTTGTCTGGTTGTCTGTGTCTGTCTGGTTTGTCTGTCTGTTGCTGTTTTCTTCGTTTGTCTGTTGTTTGTCTGTGTCTGTCTGTTGTTTGTCTGTCTGTTTGTCTGTGTCTGTCTGTTTTCTTCTGTCTGGGTTTGTCTGTTCTGTTTTGTCCTGTTTTGTCTGTGTCTGTCTGTTTGTTGTCTGTTTGTCTGTGTCTGTCTGTTTGTCTGTCTGTTCTGTCCTGTTTTCTTCTGTTTGTCTGTTTTTTGTTGTCTGTCTGGTTCTATCTGTTTTGTTGTCTGTCTGTTGTCTGCTGGTTTTTCTGTGTCGTCTGTTTGGCTCTGTTTGTCCGTGTCTGTGTTTGGTTTTTGGTGTCTGTGTCTGTTTTTGTCTGTCTGTTTTGTCTGTGTCTATCTGTTTGTCTGTCTGTTGTCTGTGTCTGTCTGTTTTTTTGTCCCGTTGTCTGTGTCTTCTTTTGTCTGTTGTTTTTCTGTGTCTGTCTGTTTGTTGTTTTGTTTGTCTGTGTCTGTCTGTTTGTCTGTCTGTTGTCTGTGTCTGTCTGTTTGTCTGTCTGTTTGTCTGTGTCTGTCTGTTTGTTCTGTCTGTTTGTCTGTGTCTGTCTGTTTGTCGTTCTGTCTGTCTGTGTCTTTTCTGTCGTGTTGTCTGTCTGTTTGTCTGGTCTGTTTGTCTGTGTACGTCTGTTGTTTGTTTGTCTGTCTTTTTGTCTGTTTGTCTGTTTGTCTGTTTGCTTTGGGTTGTCGTCTGTTTTTTTCTGTCTGGTTTGTCTGTCTTTGCTGTCTGTTTGTCTTTTGTCTGTTTGTCTGTTTTGTTGTCTGTGTCTTCTGTTGTCTGTCTGGTCTGTGTCTGTCTTTTGTCTGTCTGTTTGCGTTTCTGTTCTTTTTGTCTTGTCTGTTGTTTGTCTTGTCTTTTGTCTGTGTCGTGTGTTTCTTCTTCTTTCTTTTTTGGTTGTCTTCTTCTATTCGATTTTTTGGTTGTCTTTCCTTTTTTTTTGTTTTTAAAGTCCTGTTTTTTTTTTTTTTTTTTTTTTTTTTTTTTTTTTTTTTTTTTTTTTTTTTTTGGGTCTCGTCTGGCAAATTTTTTCTGGCTCGTCGTTTGGGCGGGTCCCGTTTGGTATGCGTGCTATCCTGGCAAAGTGTGTTTTTTGTCGCCCCCCTTTGGGCTTTGTCCCCTCTCTCTCTCGCTCTCTCTTTCCCCTCTCTCTCTCTCTCTCTCTCTCTCTCTCTCTCCTCTCCTCTCTCTTCCTTCTCTCTCTCTCTCTCTCCTCTCCTCTCTCTCTCTCTCTCTCTCTCTCTCTCTCTCCTCGCTCTCCATGCTAATCCTTCATTCTCTCCCTTTATTCCTCTCCCTATCCTTCCCTCTCCTCCTCCTCCTCTCTTTCTTCTCCCCTCCCCCTCTTCTCTTCTCGTCTCAACTTAATTTCTTACGAGACTTGCTAAAAATTAAAATTAAATAAAGTTTTACCGTTGAGAGCGGTCGAACAGACTTCCAGGAAGATTAGAGGATGAAGAAAGAGAAAAGGAATATAAGAAGGAGAGGGAGAGATTAAAGATAGAATATGGAAAGACTTTTTATGCCAAAGAAAGTCATTTAATGAATGGTAGTTATTATCATTATTATTATTATTATTGTTATTATTGTTATTATTATCATTAGGTTGATTATAAGGTGTATGTGTTTATTTTTTAGGAGGTTGGGTGTGGGAAAGGGGGATATTTGATTATTTTTGGGTGTGAAGGAGTTTTATGTGCCTCCTCCTCCTCCTCCTCCTCCTTTTCCTCCTTCTTTTCCTCCTCCTCCTCCTTCTTTTCCTCCTCCTCCTCCTCCTCCTCCTCCTCCTCCTCCTCCCCTCCTCCTCCTCCTCCTCCTCCTCCTCCTCCTCCTCCTCCTCTTCCTCCTTCTTTTCCTCCTCCTCCTCCTCCTCCTCCTCCTCCTCCTCCTCCTCCTCCTCCTCCTCCTCTCCTCCTCCTCCCCTCCTCCTCCTCCTCCTCCTCCTCCTCCTCCTCCTCCTCCTCCTCCTCCTCCTCCTCCTCCTCTTTTCATATTCAGGACTAATTCTGTTTCTCTTTTCCTGTCTTTGTTTTATTTTCCTGTCCCTTTCTCCACAAATCCTCTTTGCATTTCTATTATGTTTCTATCTTCTTCCTCTCGCTTCCATTCCTCATTCTTTCTTTTCTTTCTTCTTTGCCCTTTCCTCCCTTGCTCTTGACGATACGTTTCTTGGTATTTATTTTTCTACTCCTACTACTACTACTACTACTACTACTACTACTACTACTACTACTACTACTACTACTACTACGACAATACTATACTACACTACTACTACTACTACTACTACTACTACTACTACTACTTGTCTTTCGGACAAACTTAAATTGCTAAAGTGATACCAAATTTAAATCTGGTGATGATGATGATGAAAATAATTATAGACCCATA
>JACEEZ010018692.1:12500-25000 GCA_016584305.1 Chionoecetes opilio | reverse complement strand
TTACACCCTAACTATTTTTTCATATACCTTCTATCTCCTTCCTTCCTTCCTTCCTTCCTCCTTCCCTCCTTTATACTCCTTCTAATTATGTTTTCATAACCTTCCTATCTCTATCCTTCCCTACTTCCCTCCTTCTTTCCTTCCATCCTTCCTTCCTTACGTCCTTCATTTCTCCCGTTTCCTTCCTTCCTTCCTTCCTTCCTTCCTTCATAGCTTCCCTAATTTATCCCCCTTCTTATTCTGTTTTCATATTTTTCCTAGCCATCCTTCACTCCTTCCTTCCATCCTTTCCTTCCTTCCTTCCTTCCTTCCTTCCTTCCTTCCTTCCTTCGTTTCGTGTTCCTCTTGGTCTTCTTGCTTTATGAGCGTGTTGGTGATTTACGACAGAGGTGACCTGGCGTGGGGTGTGTGGCGGTGGGCGGGTGGTGGTGGTGGTGGTGGGTGGTGGTGGTGTGGCGGCTGTGGTGTTGGTGTGGTGGTGGTGTGTGGGGTGGTGGTGGTGCGGTGGTGTGGTATAGAGGTGAGGTATGTGGTGGGGTGGTGGTGGTTGTGAGGTAGTGGTGGTGTGGTGTGGTGTGGTGGTGTGTGGTGGCGGTGGTGGTGGTGTGTGGTGCGGTGGTGGTGTGGCGGTGGTGGTGGTTGTGGGTGTGGTGTGGTGGTGGTGGTGGTCGGGTGTGGTGGAGTGTGTGGTATGGTGTGGTGTGGGGTGTGTGGTGGCGGCGGGGGTGGTGGTGGTGGTGGTGAGTGTGTGGAGGTGGTCGGTGGGGTGGTGGGTGGTGGTGGTGGTGGTGGTGGCGTGGTGTGGTGGCGGTGGTGGTGGTGGTGGTGGTGGTGGTGGTGGTGGTGGTTGCGTGTTACTTCGTTACTATCGCTTCTGACTTATATTTTTTCCGAAGTTATCTACTCTACTCTTCCTCCTCCTCCTCCTCTTCCTTCTTCTTCAACTCCTTCGGCGTAAATATAGGTTTAGGTCATGTTCTTGGAATAATAATCTGAATTGATCGTGTGTGTGTGTGGGGGGGGGTCGTGTGTGTTTATTACACCATGGTCTTGTCCACGCGAGCTGACTAGCGATCGCCAGTTTTCACCCTCTCAGTGCGAGCTTGGAACTCATTATTACCGATTTTTGGCCATTCTGGGACCTAACACACCACAACACCCTCATTCCCTTGCTCAAGGGGGATAGTACTGCCCGAATTCCACAGTGGAAAATTCCCCTGGCATGAGGGGTCGGGGATCGAACGACGGGCCACAGAATGATGCCGGGCACCCTAACCAACTGAGCCACATGGACAGTTGTGGGGTTTGTGGTGTGTGGGGGTGTTTGGGTGTGTGTGTGGGGTGTCCCGTGGTGTGTGTGTGTGTTGTGTGTTTTGTTTTGTGGGGTGTGTTGTGTGGTGTGGTGTGGTGTGGTTGTTTTGGTGTGTGTGTGTGTGTGGTTTTGGTGTGTGGTGTGTGTGGGGCCCCCGGGGCCCCCTTTTGGCAGGGCGTTTTTTCCGGAAAAAGTGTGTTTGCGTGTTAGAGATATTCTTTTCCTGCATTTTTACTGCTTTTCTTCCTCCCTTCGTTTATTTTATTTTATTTCATTTTAAATATATTGCAGACCTTTGTTTTAGATGCCATTCTGCTCGTGTCCTAAGTCTACATTCTCATCATTTCTATCATGTCCATCTTTTTTAATTTTTTTATTAAATTTTTTTTGTTGAAAATTTTTTTTTGGGGATATTTTTTTTCATTTTTTTGTCCTTTTTGGGTATTTTTTTTGTGTATGTAAAAATAAAAATCCTTTTTCATTTTTTTGTTTTTCACTATTATACCTTGTTCTTATGTTTTTATTGGCAGCAAGTGTTGGTGTTAGCACGTCTAAATTGCTTATGAAATTATAGATATAGACGCATTGGGGTGATAACAACAACAACAACAACAACAATACCAAGGACAATAACAACAACAGTAACAACAAAAACAATAATAACAATAATAACAACAATAACAAGAACAATAGAGCAAAGAAGTTACAGGAGCAAAAACAGCAAACTTATTATATGAATGAGGAGTTGGAGGAGGAGGGAGGAGAAGGGGGAGGGGAGAAGGGGAGGGGGAAAGGGGAAAGGGGGAAAAAAGGGGGAAAAGGGGAAGGGGAAGGGAAGGGAAGAGGGAAGGGAAAAAAAAGGGAAAAGGGGAAAGGAAGAGGTAAAGGTCAGGAAGGGAAGAAAGCAAAAGAAAATCTTGGGCAAACAAAAAAAATTGTGGAGACTCAGTTTCAGGAGGAGGAGGGGAGGAATAAAATGGGAATACATTAGGAATACATGGGAAATACATAGGAAAAACAGACACCGGGAGACCTTTTGGCCATAACGGGGGTTTTTTGGGGGGAAACTACATACTACTAACTTTTCAACTACATGAAAGAGAACATTTGGAAAAAATGATCCCATGCCCCTAAAAAAGATAGGAAAATGGAAGTTTCGTAGTAAAGGGAAATGAATAGGAATAAAATATAAAACTACAAAACCACTAACACTAAGGATCCGGGGGACTATAATATAAATTCGAAAGGGCAAAAATAAATACCCATTACTTTACAGTGCGCTTTTAAAGTCTGTTTTTTAAATTAGTTATTGGGGCTGGCACAAACATTTGCGGGAATTTTGGGTTTCCAAAACTCAACATTCAAAAAATTTTTTTAACGGAGACTGTGATTCCCGTTGGTTCAAATTTGCTTTTAAATGAACCCCCAAACATCAAAATTCCCCTTTTTTCCGGGCAGTTTGGCAAGCGTACTGGTTTTAAGATCATTACTGATGATGCACCTGGGACCTTTTCCTCCCTGTATTTTCATTTTAACGATTTTTTTTGCATTCGAATTTTATTTTTTGATTTTTATCGTTCCCTATTTTCCCCTTTATTTTCCCTTTTATGGGAATTGAATTTTAATAGCCTTTTATCACTCCAATCTGATAGTTTGTCGGGGGGGGTCCCGTTTTTAAGAGTTGCATTTTTCCCTCTATTATATGTTTCCCCCGGGCCAAAAATTTGGGTTTGTCATCTGCTTTTTTTCAAATTTTTTTTAAAGAAAACAGTCCGAAATCCAGATCGTTGTATATATCAGAAAAAGAGTGGGACCCAAGCCCGACCCCTGAGGCCCCGAGACTAGTAGTAGTAGAAAACTAGCCCCTCAAACCCAATCAGATGCCTCGCCATTTATTACTCCCCGTTTTACGATTTGAAACCCAATCAAAAAAAAAAATTTCCTGAACACAACTGGGAGGAGGAGGAGGAAGAGGGGGAGGAGGAGGAGGGAAGGGAGGGGGGGGGAAGGGGGAGGAGGAGGACGGAAGGAAAGGGAAAGGAAGGAAGGAAAAAGGGGAAGGAAAGGGAAAAAGGGGGAAGGAAGGGGAAAAAGGAAAGAAAAAAAGGAAAAGGAAATATGAAATTTTTATATGGGGAAAAAACCAAAGGGGAAAATTGAATGGGGAAAGGGATCCCTTTTTGTCCTCAGTATTCTTTGGGCCAAAATCAGGTTCCTTGTGCCACGCCAGCCAATCAGCAAACCCAAAAAAAAAGGGTTTTAGTATATTTTTTTTACCCCCAAATCTACAAGGTTCCAACATGTACCATAGAGCCCGGCGGGGGGGTAAGGCCACACGCTGAAAACCTGACAAAGGGGTGGTGAGCCGGGAGGGGGCTTTTAATAGAACGTCTAAAATTTCCAACCCCCAACCGTTTCCCCGGGGAAATCAAAAAAAAAAGACCCTTTAATTTGCGGGGGTGGGGGTGCCTTTTTTGACAGATTTTGAGAGAAAGTAAGATTGGAGGCAGTGATGATTCCCAAAGGCAATTCACGTTTCAAGGTTAGGAAAAGTGACGAGGACCCCAAGACTTCCCTGGGGCCCTGTGTGTACGTCTTTGGGCGGCTGTGGCGCCCAGCTGCCCAAGAAGAAGAAACCAAAAGCGGAAAAACTGTAGACGTCGAAGTCTATGAAAAAAAGGGGGAAACCCGGGGAAAATCAGTAGTAATTATCGAGGAGAAGACGTACAAAAAAAAAAAAAACCCAGTTAATTAATTGAAGAAAAAAAGGGGTCGTTGAAGAACCAGAAAACTTTGGGAACACGATTCATAACGGAAAAAAAACAAAAACCACTGAGCAGGGAAACCAAGGATGTCAAAACCCCACTAAACCCGCGCGGCGCAGGAAGAGGCACACCCGGAAACACAGGGGGAACACAGGAAGAGCGGCAAAGAAGAAAAAAAAAAAGATCTAAAAGGGTGAAAAGGGAAACCCCCGACCGAGGGCCCAAGGGGGCCGTGCCCCCCAAAAAAGGCCCGAACCGGGCCCCCGGTCCCGGGGGTGATGACGTGCACGGGGGGCCAGGCCCCGCCGTCACCCCCCGATGGGGCTGGGCCTGGCAAGCGGCAAAAAGGGCAACCCCCCCAGGGAGGCTTAGGGGGCTGCCCGCCGTCCCCGAGGCGGCGCCGTGCACCCAGAAAGAAGAAGCAGGCCCAGCCGCAAAAGGCCGGGGCCCCGCAGAAAAGGGGGGGCAGCCAAAAGCCAAAAGAAGGGCCGGCGCGCCCAAAAAGCGGCGGAGGGGAAACGTGCGGGAAATCATGGAAGGTGGAGAAGGTGGAAAGGGGGCGGTGGCCCCGGCCCCCCCCCCATGCGAGGGTGCCCTCGTCGGGCCCGGGGGGGCCACTCTGAAGAAGGGGCATTTTGGGAAATTTCCCCGGGGGTTGTGGGGAAGGGGCCGCCCCCACGGGGGCGCCGGGGACCGGGCCCCCGTCACGGTTGGGGGGGACCCCCCCGGCAGGTTAATGCCGGCCGGGATCGCCTCAAGGGCGCTTGGCCCGCCCGAGGCGGAGGTGGGGGAGGGCAGGGGGGCAGTGGCGCCCCCCACCAGCGGGGCCCCGGGGTAGGGGCCCCGGGGGGCGCTAACATCCCCGGGAAACTGCAAAGGAGTTTCCCGAGTGGCCCGGGGACGGTGCCGGGGCCCCGCGAGGACCCGGCCCCCCCGCAGGGTGGCGCTGAAGGGTCCCGGCGCCAAATGCCGGCCCATGGCACCTTTGGCACCCGAAGGGGCCCAAGGGCCCAAAATGCCCCGGGGCACCAACCCCCCACACTTTCACCCCCCCAAAACCCGCCCCAACCACTGTTTAACCACCACCCCAACCCCCACCAACCCCAAACACCACTAAAAACCTACTCCCAAAACCCCACCGCAACCCCCCCACCCACACCAGGGGCACCCCAACCCCTAAACCCCACCACCATTCCCCAAATACACCCACACCCCCCACCCCAAACCCCCCCCAAACCCCTTTAAAACCCCCCCAACACCAACACCCCCCCCCACTAAAACTTTTCCTCCGCTTAATGGGGGTTAAAATTCCCCCAAAGTCCTATCCTCCCTCCCCCCCTCAACAAACCCAGGACTTTCCCGCCCCCAGCGCGGCACACGCAACCCCACCACCCCCCCCACACACTCCCCCCGCAACACCCAACACCCTCCCGCAAACCCAAAAACCCCCCCCAATCTTCCATCAAAACCCCCCTTTACACTCCCCCCATCACCCGGGGCCCCCTACAAAACGCCGCCAATTAACCCTTCCCGCCCAAAAACACCGCCCCTAAAAACCACCCAAAAAAAGCAAAAATATCCTCCCCCCACTACAAACCCAAATATCCTCCAAACCCAAAACCCCTAAACCCATCCTCCCCCCCCCTACATTAACTATCCTTCCCCATTAAAACCCTTTAAATATCCTCCCCCCCCACTACCTTAACTAAAAAACCCCCCGCCCCCCTACATAAAAAATCCTTTGCGTACTATCAAATTTTTTACCCCCCTCCTAAATATCCTTCAACCCCCCTTTCCGAACCCATTTCCCCCCCATTATGTGACCCCATTACGCCCACCGTGACAACCCCCCGCCCACTACCACCAACCACCCGCCCACCCCCGCAAAAAACCAAACCCCCCCCACCACCCGGGGGGCCCCAACCCCCCCACTACCCCAAAAACCCACCCGCCCACCACCACAACAACCCACCCCCCCACCACCCCCGCCCGCAGAAAGGGCGTCGCCCCACCCAGCCTCACCCCCACCCCTTTAGGCCCTAAACTGAAACCCCAAAATTCCCAAAACTAAAAAAACTTTACTGGGGGGAAAAAACTGAAATGAATTTAAAAAAATTGGGCTTGGGGAAAAAACTGAAATGAATGAAAAATTGATTTAATAAACTGAAATTTTCAACCCCCAAGGGAAAGTGACTTCCTTGCTGGGATTTTTATTTTTAGAAAAAATTATATTTTTTTTTAGGGTAATTTAACCCATTCACGCCCCCGGGGTCTTTTTCCTTTTTCCCAAAAAAAAGAAAATTTTTGTTTGCCAGAAATAACGAAAAGTAATTAATATACCAAAAAGTTTGTGGAAAAAGGATTCCCCAAACCGGTCAAGCTTAAATATTGCTTATAGTCACAAAAACCCTTTTAAAGGGACCCAAAAAATTTCAATGGAAAATACGTTCTGGGCCCTCAAAGGGGGTTCCCTGTGTATTTAGTAGATAGATTGAAAATTTAAAAGGGGAAATTTTTTAAAAAAATAAATTGGGGTTTTAATCTGAAAAAATGAGAAAATTTTTATATTTTCATTTATTACCTCTTTCTGAAAAAAAAACTATATTACTTGTTTTTCCCTTTTGAACAAAAAACGATATTACTTTTTTTTCCTTCTGAACCAAAAAAATCTATTATTTTTTTCCTTCTGAACAAAAACTCTATTTCTTGTTTTCCCTGAACAAAAAAATATATTACTTTTTTCCTTCGAACAAAAAATCTATTACTTGTTTTTTCCCTTTTGAACAAAAAAATATATTACTTGTTTTCCTTTGAACAAAAAATCTATTAAATTGTTTTTCCTTTTGAAAAAAAAAAACCCGTATTTCTTGTTTCCCTCTGAACAAAAACTATATTTTCTTGTTTTCCTTCTGAAAAAAAAACGATATTTCTGTTTTCCTTCTGAACAAAAAACCCATATTACTTGTTTTTCCCTTCTTGAACCCCCAAAAAATGTATTACTTTTTTCCTTTTGAACAAAAAATATATTTCTTGTTTTCCTTCTGAACAAAAACTGTATTTCTTGTTTTTTCCTTTTGGGGAACAAAAAAAAATTAATGAATTGTTTTTTTTCTGAAAAAAACTCTAAATGCCCTTTTTTTCCTTCTGGCAAAAAAATCCAATTTACTTGTTTTCCTTCTGAACAAAAAAATTTTAAAATTGTTTTTTCCTTTTGAACAAAAACCCCTAAGGGAAATTGTTTTCCTTCTTTTAACCCAAAAATCTAAAAGACTTGGGGTTTTTCCTTTTGGAAAAAAAACTCTCATTTACTGTTTTCCTTCTGAACAAAAAAATCCCAATGACTTGTTTTCCTTCTAAAAAAAAACTCCCAATGACTTGTTTTTTTTTTTTAAAAAAAAACGGGATTTTCTTGTTTTCCTTTGAAACCCAAAAATCAATGACTTTTTTTCCTTCTGGAAAAAAACTCTAAAGGGCTTTTTTCCTTCCCCGGGGGCCAAAAAAATCAATGACTTGTTTTTTCCCTTTTGAACAAAAACTGTAATTCTTGTTTTCCTTTTTAAAAAAAACTCTAATTGGGCTTGTTTTCCCCTTTTAAAAAAAACTCAATGATTGTTTTCCTTCTGAAAAAAAACTCTAAGACTTGTTTTTCCCTTTTGAACCAAAAAAATCTAAAAGGGCTTTTTTTCCTTCGAACAAAAACTGTATTTCTTGTTTTTCCCTTTTGAAAAAAAAACTCTAATGCTTTTTTTCCTTGGGGCAAAAAAATCCCAAAAAAACTTGTTTTTCCCTTTTTGAACAAAAACTCTAATGACCCTTTTTTTCCCCTTTTGAACAAAAAAATCTAATGATTGTTTTCCTTTTGAACAAAAAATCTAATGACTTTTTTTTTCCTTCTGACAAAAACTCTAATGCCTTTTTTTTCCTTTTGAACCAAAAAATCTAAAAGACTTGTTTTTTCCCTTTTGAACAAAAACTCCCAATGACTTTTTTTTCCTTTGAACAAAAAAAATTTTAATGACTTTTTTTTCCTTTGAAACAAAACTGATTTCTTGTTTTTCCCTTTTGAACAAAAACTCCCAATGACTTGTTTTTTCCCTTTTGGAAAAAAAACTCTAATGGCCTTGTTTTTTTTTCTTTAACAAAAAAATCTAAGACTTGTTTTCCCCCCTTTTTGAACAAAAAATCTAATGACTTGTTTTTTTCCCTTTTGAAAAAAAAACTCTAATGACTTGTTTTCCTTGAAAAAAACCAAAAAACCAAAAAAAAATTTTTTTTTTGACTTGTTTTTTCCCTTTTTTGGAACAAAAAAACTTTTTTTTTACCTTTGTTTTTTCCTTCTGAAAAAAAACTTAATTGGGACCTTTTTGTTTTCCTTCTGAAAAAAACTCTAATGACTTTTTTTTCCTTCTGAAAAAAAAACTCAATGCTTTTTTTCCCTTCTGAACAAAAATCTAAGACTTTTTTTCCCTTTGAACAAAACTCTAATGTTTTTTCCCTTTCGGGAAAAAAAACTCTAAGACTTGTTTTTTTTCTGAACAAAAATATAATGACTTGTTTTGTTCATTCTAGGTCACATAATTAAATTATTGGTTAAACAAAATGTTTTTGTTAAAAACTTTTGTATTTTATATACTACTACTAATATAATATTATATATATAATATATATATATATTATAATAATATATTTTAATATATATATAATATATATATATATATATATTATATAATATATATTTTTATTATATATTAATTAAAAAAATTTACTACTACTACCAGTCATAAATCATTCTCTCACTCTCTTTCTCTTTTCTCTCTCTCTCTCCCTTTGTGCTATTACCTCCGTGTCGGGCACTTTTTCCCTTTTTAGATTAATAAATTTAATCTTCCTCTCTCTCTCTCTCTCTCTCTCTCTCTCTCTCTCTCTCTCTCTCTCTCTCTCTCTCTCTTCTCTCTTCCTTTCTTCTTTTTTTTTTTCCCCTCTCCTCTCTCTCTCCCCTCTCTCTCCTCCCCCTCTCCCTCTCTCTCTCTCTCTCTCTCCTCCCTCCCCTCTCTCTCTCCCCTCTCTCTCTCTCTCTCTCTCTCTCTCCCTCTCTCTCTTCTCCCACACACACACACACACCACACACACACACACACACACACAACCCCAAAACCACACACACACACACACACACACACACACCCCCAAACCAACACACGAGAGGGGGGAATACATGGAATAATGATAACGACACAGGAGCCCTTTTGGGTCCATAACTAGGGTTTGTTGTACACAACTACTAACTTCAACACATGTAAGAGAACATTGGAAAATGATACCCTGTCCCAAAGAAAGAGGGGGGGGGAGGTGGAGGAGGGGAGGGGGGGAGGAGGAGGAGGGGGGAGGGGGAGGAGGGGGAAAGGAGGAGGAGGAGGAGGAGGAGGAGGAGGAAGGGGGGAGGCCTTGTACAGGTAAAATACATGAAAAAAAACAGGGAAGAAAAAACATAACTTCTTTCCCCGCTTCCCTCTACCTTTACAAACTTAGTCGAGGGGAAAAGGGGGAAGGGGGAGGAAAGGAGTAAAAAGGAGGAGGGGGAAGAAGGGGGAGGAGAGGAGAAAGGGCGTCAAAATCATCCTTTGTCCCGTGATGGGGTTTTATATAAATTTTAACGAGATGGAGGACACAGGAAGTGTGAAGGAAATGACTGTCTCTCTCTCTCTCTCTCATCTCTCATCCTCTCTCGTCCTCTCAATCCTCTCGCTCACAGTCTCTCTTCTCTCTCTCTCTCTCTCTCCTCTCCTTTCCTTATTTATATACTCCGTCCTTACCTTCCTTCCTTCCTTCCTTCCTTCCTTCCTTCCTTCCTTTTTCTTGCTGGCTGTATCTCATCTTTTCCTATTAATATATTATTCTTCCTCCTCACTTCGTTTCCTTCCTTCCTTCCTTCTCATTCTCCTCCCTTCCTTACTTCTTTCCTTCCTTCTTTCCTTGCTGTCTGTATCTCATCTTTTCCCGTTAATATATCATCCTTCCTTCCTCGCTTTCCTTCCTTCTTCGCTTTCCTTCCTTCCTTCTTTCCTTCCTTCCTTCCTTCCTTCCTTCCTTCCTTCCTTCCTTCCTTCTTCCATCTTTCCGTCCTTCCTTCCTTCCTTCCTCCTTCTTTCTTCCTTCCTTCTTTCCTTCCTTCCTTACCTTCTTTCTTTCTTCCTTCCCTCCTTCCTCCCATCCCTCCTTTCTCCTTCCTTCCTTCCTTCCTTCCTTCTTGCGTCCTTGCCAATTCTGTCAAACGAAATGTGACGTAAAATTCAACGATGATAACAATGATGATAATAATGATGATAATGATAATGATAATAATAAGGTTAAGAAGGAAGA
Organism: Chionoecetes opilio; assembly: GCA_016584305.1. Lineage (NCBI taxonomy): Eukaryota > Metazoa > Arthropoda > Malacostraca > Decapoda > Majidae > Chionoecetes > Chionoecetes opilio. The sequence goes on along the minus strand of JACEEZ010018692.1, from coordinate 14,563 downwards.
TAGAGACCCTCTGAAGAAGATAATGAATGATATTAATTATTGGAACAGGAAGAGGAAGAGAAAGAAAAAAAAAGAAAAAAAAGAAAAAAAAGAAAGCATAACTGTCACACGGAATGGTTATGGCGCACAATTTTTTTTCTCTCTCTCTCTCTCTCTCTCTCTCTCTCCTCTCTTCTCTCCTCTCGTTCCCTCTCTCTCGGTCCTCCTCTCTCTGGCTTTCTCTCTCGTCTGATCTCTCGTCTCCTTCTCTCTCTCTCTCTCTCTCTCTCTTCTCTCTCTCTCTGTCTCTCTCTTTTTCCTCTCTCTCTCTCCCTCTCCTCTCTTCTCTCTCGATCTGCTTCTCTCTCTCTCTCTCTCTCTCTCTTTGTCCCTCTCTCTTTGTCCTCTCTCTCTCTCGCTCTCCTCTCTCATCCTCTCTCTCTCTCTCTCTCTCTCTCTCTCTCTCTCTTATCTCTCTCTCTCTCTCTTCTCTCTCTCTCTCTCTCTTTGTCCTCTCTCCTTGTCATCTCTCTTGTGTGGTCTCTCTACTCTCTCTCCTCTCTCATCTCTCATCTCTCTCACTCTTTCTCTCCACTCTCTCTCTCTCTCTCTCTCTACCTCTCTCTCTCCTCTCTCTCTCGTCTCTCTCATTTGTCTCTCTCTTTGTCTCTCTCGTCTCTTTCCTCTCTCTCTCCCTCTCAGTCCGGACGGTCCCTCTCTCTCTCTCTTCTCTGCTCTCGTCTCTTCTCTCTCTCGTCTCATCTTCTCTCTCTCTCGTCTCTCTCTCTCCGCTCTCTCTCTCTCTCTAGTTTTGTTTAGTTTTTAAATATGATAAATCAAAAAGAAAAAAAATGGAAATACTAATTTAGTGAGATAGAAGAGAGAGAGAGAGAGAGAGAGAGAGAGAGGAGAGAGAAGAGAGAGAGGAGAGAGATAGCGAGAGAGAGGAGAGAGAGAGAGAGATGAGAGACGAGAGGCAATAGATAATAACAAGACCATATACCGTGAATAATGTCTTAGTAGATTAACGTTTCGCCTCACCGGAATTTAGAGAGAGAGAGAGAGAGAGAGAGAGAGAGAGAGAGAGAGAGAGAGAGAGAGAGAGAGTTAATGACGCAAGCACTCCCTCACTCACTCACTCATTCCATCCTCCTTTTCAAACACGATACAAGGGTGTTTACTCCACCTCATTAGTGGCGCAGCTAATTAATCCCCCTGTCAGTCCTGTTTCCTACTCCACATCCTACTCCACCTCTTCCTTCTCCTTCTTTCCTTGATCCACCTTCTTCCTTCTCCTTCTCGTCTTCCTCCTATTCTGGTTTTTCCTGTCCTATTTTTTTCTTCTTTGCTTCATCCACCTTCTTTATTCCACCTTGTTGTTCTTCTTTCTTCTTTTCCTTTATCCACCATCTTCCTTTTCCTTCTCGTCTTCCTCTTAATCTCCTTGTTCTTGTTTCCCTCCTCCTCCTCCTCCTCCTCCTCCTATTTTTCTTTCCAGACTTCACAAGTCGCTACGTTGTTAAATGAATTAATGTGAAGATTAGCTTTTAGACAATGCCTCATTACCTCCCTTCTTCCCTCCCTCCCTATATTCCTCCTTATATCCTCCTTATATCCTTCCCTCCCTCCCTCCCTCCCTCGCTTCCTCCCTCCCTCGCTCCCTCCCTCCCTCCCTTCCTCTCCCTCCCTCCATTCCTCTCCCTTCCTCCCCTCCCTCCCTCCCTCCCTCCCTCCCTTTTCCTTCCCTCTCCTTGCTTTATCATCCCTTCTTCCTCCCTTCCTTCCTCCCCTCTTTCCCCTATCTACTACTACTATCTACTATCTATCTACTATCTATACTACTACTATCTTGCTCCTTTTTCGTTTGCCATCTGTTTAGCTATCTATCTATCTATCTATATTTATCTATCTATCTATCTATCTATATTTATCTATCTATCTATCTATCTATCTATATTTATCTATCATCTAATTTATTTATCTTCTTTTTCCAAATTTTCTTCTTCCTTTAAGTGCAACCTCATCCATCGCCTCTTCCTTTTTATATATCGCTTGTCTTCCCTTTGCCTCCCTCTCTCCTCCCC
>JACEEZ010018691.1:27500-50265 GCA_016584305.1 Chionoecetes opilio | reverse complement strand
ACCCTATTATAAATTATAAATATAAAGATATAATATAAATATAATAAAAATAAAATAATTTAAAAAATTTTATTATAATATAATAAAAATTTAATAAAAAAATAAATATATATAATAAAATAAATAAGATATAAATAAATATAATAAAAAAAAATTTTAAAATAATTTTTATAAATTTTATTTATAGATAAAATAAATTAAATAATTAGAAAATTTTTAGAATAAAATAAATAAAATATAAATTATATAGTAAATTTTTAAAATTAATATTTTAAAAATTATTTTAAAAAATATATTTATAATATAAAATATTTAAAAATTTTAAATTTTAAATATATTAATATATATAAATATAATTTTATATAATAAAATATAATTATAATATATAAAAAATATATATATATATATATAAAATAGAAAAAATATATTATAAAATATTTTTTATATAATATATTATATATTAATAAATAAATAATATATATAAAAATAAAAAAAATTATATATATAAAAAAATATAATATATAATAAAATATATAAATATATATTTTTATATATGTTTATAATATATAATAAAATTTTAAGAAAAAAAAAAAAAATTTTTGATATATATATATATTTTTATATATATATTAAAAATATATAAAAAAAATTTTTATTATATAATTTTAAAATTATATATAATATAATAATATATTTTTAATATATTTTAAAAAATAATTATTAAATTTTTATAAATTTTTAATTAAAAATAAAAATTTAAAAATATATTATAAATTTAAAAATTTTTTTTTTTTTTTAAAAAAAAAAAAAAAAAAATTTTTTAAAAAAAAAAATATATTTTTAAATATAAAAATAATAAAAAAATATATTTTAAAAATATTATATATATATATATAATTTTTTATATATATATATATATATCTATATATATATATATATATATATATATATATATATATATATTATATATATATTTTTATATATAATATATATAATAAAATATTATATATATATATATATATATATATATATATATATAATAATATTTATAATATATATATATATATATATATATATATATATATATATATATATATATATATATATATATATATATATATATATATATATATATTATATATATATATATATATATAATATTATATATATATATATATATATATATATATATATATATATAATATATATATTATAATATATATATATATATATATATATATATTATATATATATATATATATATATATATATATATATATATATATATATATTATATATATATATAATATATATCTATATATATATATATAATATATATATATATATATATATATATATATATATATAGATATATATAACCTGGTATCGGCAAACCCAACACTTTGTTGCTCGTGCTTAACGCCAACTACACTTTTCTCCCTACAAATGTTCCCCGCTAGGCACGCCTAGTTCCACAAACGCATTATAAACAAACACAAAACACTGACACTACGTCAATAAACAAGTACACAAATACACTAACACACCTTTAGTCATAGAGGCGAAACCCCCGGGTTCCCGAGAGCCACGCTGCCTCACACCCGGGTTACTGCGCGACCACTCACTGCCCTGCCTACCCAGTGCCTGGACTAAAACTCTGTCACGGCTTCACCCGCCACTTCAAACCATTTACCCCACGCCTCCAATCTTTACTTGTGCAGAGCTCCAGCCATGACAATACCTCCCCCACTCAACAACAAAATATATCTTGTTGGTGTAGAACTCAGCACAAACGACTCCAACAATCAGCAGCCACACTCTCGCTGTCCTTTATATCACACACTGTGAAACTGTACTCTTGCAAGAACCCATACCCATCTCATAAACCCTACTATTGCCCCGGGTTTATTTGCTGAGAACATTTTAAACATCTTTTTTTATTTTTTTAAACCATATAATTAACTTTTTCCCCCCTATCTCTGGTTTCTGTCCTCTTAAAGTAGTTCGGGCCTCTATTACAGCATCATTTGCCCCATCTTGTAATAAAACACTCTTTTTGCCATTGCAACATCTGCCCCCTCCCCCTTGATCCTCCTTCTTTGCCATCATACTGTTTCCCACACAGGGGGGCTTTTCCGAAATTTTAGTTCGAAATTTTCCCCAACTTGGGGAAATTTGGGGAAATTACGGAGCCTGAAAAAATTGGGGAAATTTGGGCTAATTTGCGGACCCCCCAAATTTTTTTAAAGCGCAATCGAAATTTAATTTTGGGGGGAAAGGGGGTAATTCGGTTGGGGGGAATTGCGCAATTGCGGTTTCCTGAAAAAAAAGGGCGGATTTGGGGTTTCGGAATCCCAAAAAATTTTGAAACGCAATCGCAAAAAATTGTGACATCCCCAAACCCTTTAAAAATGGCAATTTCCCCCCGGGGTGAACATAATTTTCTCACCAAATGGGGTGGAGACGACACTCCCAAACTACCAATGAGCCTTTTTTTTTTTTTTTTTCTTTTCCAAAGCACCGCCCTTGGTTACAAAGGACCATTTCAAAAACCACTTCTGAAATGTATGTTATACGCTTTGTGATATTTTTTCCCCCTTTCCGCCCAAAACGAAGTTGGAGGGGTTATTTTTTTAAACCCCGATCTGTCTGTTGCCCTGCCCTTTTTTGTTAGTTACAGGCTTTTCTCAAAAAGTTACGATAGATTTGGCCAAACCGGTATAAAAAATCTTTTTTGGGTATAAGGAAGAACGTTTAAAAATTTTGGATAAATCTATTGAAAAACCCTGTTGCCATGGCCCCAAATTTTGAAAAACCTATTGGGGGGCGGGGGATGCGTTTCCTCCCGGGATCCCCCCCCCCCCCCCCCCCCCCCCCCCCCCCCCCCCCCTAGTTTGAAAATTTTTTTGGAAATTGTTATTTTTTCGGCCCCTACCAAGCTTTTTTTGGGGTTTTTTTTGTCCCCCAAAAAACCAATCAGTTTTAAATTGCGAAAAAAAAAGGGTCTTCGTACCAAGACCAAGCAAGCATCGCCCCCAAGCATCGCTAGCATGTTGTAGTAGTGTGCACAGCCCCACTCACTCGGGTCAGTGCTTTTCCGGGGGGATTTGGGATTGAAAAGCGGGTACGCTAAACCCAAAGGGCGGGCCCCGTGTGGGGTGATTATTTGATTGATCCACATTTTATGTTGTTTTTTTGGGAAATTTACTAAGTTTGCAAAAAATTTAGACAATAGAAAACGGGTTTAAATGGCAGGTTAAAGGGTTTAAAAAAACACTAACCGTGTCTATTGTGGTTAATAAAGGGGTTTTTTTAACTTATATAAGGCAAAACCAATAGGCTTAAAAAAGGGCTTTTTAGTAAATAAACCCCTTTTTTTTTGCTTCTGTCTAATTTGTAATTTCAGTAATTTAAAATTTTGGTCTTATATTTTGCAGATTGTGCTCATAAAATTTTAGCTTTTGGGGTTTAAACGCAAAATTATATGGGGCCCCAATCTGAAAAAATTTTAACAAAAAATTTAAAATTTACTGAAATTCCCAAATTTAAACAAAAAGCAAAAATAGCCGTTTATTTTCCCTAAACGCCGCTTATTAAGTCTATTTTTGCTTCTGAAAATTAGAAAAATTTTAACCGAATAGAAAAGGGTTTGTGGGGCCCAATCCCCGGCACCTAGGAGTGGAGTATGAGTGTGGATACACGGGAAGTGATGGTGTTAAATTGGGGATTGTTTTCCAAAAGTGATTTGGGGCTCAGGATGATCTCCCCAGCACTCAGCCCCCAGCCACTGCACTGAGCGTGAGGCGGGCAGGGCCGGGAAAAACGGGGTGGAGAAAGCTTCCGTAACTTGACACTTGGAAAAGTAAGTTTTTCCTTACCCTACGAGAAATTTAGAAAATTTTAATTTGGTAAATTTTAAATGTTTGAAAAAACCAACGATTTCTGATGCGCCTTTTTTATATCCAAAAAGGGGGGCAAAAAAAAATTTTTGGGTTGGGGGGAAGACAAAAAATTTAAAATCCTTTTTTTACAAAATTAAAAGTTAAAACATAAAAACCCATTTAAAAAGGTATATAAAAGGCCATATTTCCAATATATTTTTGGGTTTTAATTTGTAAAACAGAGCCCATCACAAAAGAGGGGCCCTTTGCGGGGCATTTTTTTTTTTTTAAAGCTCATTTTTGAAAGGGTACTACTGCATTTATCGAAAACAAAAATAATCATGGCAAGCTAATACAACTCTCTTCTATTGTATTGGCCATGTAATTGTTGTCCCACCAATTTTAAAACATGCCCGATGCTTTTTAAGTAAATTTTTAAGTTAATCCCTATTTCTTCAAATACCATAAGGGCCCCTTTTTTAATGTGTTTTACGGGTTTTTTATGTGATAATCTTATAAAAAAAACATTTCCGAAGATAACAGTCTATTCTTTTTTACATGTAAAACATGAAAATCCGGGGGGCCCCAGGGCCTTGAAAATTTCCCCCGGGCCCTTGGGGGGGGAACGAAGGGGGGCCCGGGCCCCAAAGAGGGCGCCCAGTAGGGGTTTAAAATGGGGCCCCTAAACGGGCGTTACCCTCTTTATAGAGATACCCAGTCCCCTAGTGATTAAATAGCCGTAGACTGTGAATTTTTAAAAAGTTTAAAAAAAAACACTACAAGAGACAAAGACATAATTGTGAAGGCAAATAACCCAAATAACAAAAAAAAACCAAAAAGCAGGGCACAAGAAATTAAAAAAAAACACTAAAAAAAAGTCCTTGAGAATTTTTTTGTTTTAATTATTGTAGGTGTTCCCCAAAAATTTGTTTGCGGAAAATTTCGAATTTGAAAAAAATTGCAGAATTGCGATTCGAAAAAAGGGCCCATCGAAAAAAAATTTTGGGGGAATTTTGGGGTTGGGGGACTGGTGCAGGGTTTTGGGAAATTTCGGAATTGCGATTTTCGGAAAATTTGGGAAAAAGGGAAAATTGGGGGATGCCCCCTCGGGTGATTAAAATACTGTCATTGTGTTTTTCGGCAAAGTTCATCATATCTTTAACCCTTTTATCCCCTTCATGGTAAAATCTGGAACTCTCTCTCTGTTTTTTATTGGGCCACCTTCCCACCCTTTAATCTTTTCAAAAGAGGAGTAAAAAGAAAACCCCCCAAACTAAATTGGGGCCCCCCTTCATTTTTTTTTTCCTTTCTGTCCCTTTTTTAGGGCCTGGCAAAACCCAAGCGGCCATTTATTACTGCCAACTAGGGACTATTTATAAATCCTTTGTTTTTTTCCCTTTACCAGTCCCTTTGGGGATGGAAACAAACCAACTACAAAAAAGGGTGTCCTTAGTGTTTTTTGGAGGGGGAATTCCAAACTGTCCTTTTGTCCGCAGCTTAAAAAATAGTTGTGGGGTGGTGTGGGGGACTACCACGGCCCAAATCTTCCCCCCACAATGGTCCTGAGGGGGGAGGTGAAGGACTTTCCGATGATGATAAAGAGGTTAAGGGCTTTTCCCCTTTCTTTGCCCTGATCCCCCGCGGCCCCTTTTTTTCCCCCCAGGTGAGCCCGCTGCCCTTATTTTTTAACCCCTTGGGGAACCCCGAAAGTTTTTTTGCATGGTCATTTGGGTACCAGTAGACAATTTTTAGTGAATAAAAAGCTATTTTCATAGCTAACCTGTTTTGTATCCTTTTCCACCTGCTGCATATTTTTTTTGGCCTACCATAACACCCCCGGGTGCAGCAAAGGCAACCCAGCTAAACCCTAGAAACCTAAAGTCGCCAGGACAACGTTTCTTTTTTTATGTACCAAGGGGGGTTTGTGGGGTTAAACTTACATTTCTAATCCCTATGATTTCAGGGAAAATTAGGGAAAGGGGGTATCTGGGGAGTCTGGTTTTATTTTGTGTCTCATCTGTCTCATTTTGGGTTTTAAAGAACAAATTTCAAAAAAATTTACCAGAGTGGCGAACCCCAAAACTAAGGTCGCCCGTAGTGTTTAGTTCTGAGTGTCCTCCCGCCGTCATCGCGCCCCGAAAAAAAACGTTAGCGAAAAATTTTTAAAACCCTCCATACTTTCAGCACCAAAGGGATAAAAATTAAATATAATATTTTATAAATTTTTGGGGGGTCCAAAAAAAAAAAAGTTCGAATTTCCGCGGGCATGTTTTTCCCCAAAATTTTCCCGACGTGCAAAACGCAAAGAAAAAAAAAAAATAGCAGATTTGGGGGGGGTTTGGGTTTTAAAAAAGGGGCCATCAAAGGGCTTCAACTTTCCTCAAAAAGGAAATTTATTTTTAATGTCACAATACTAATAGGAAAAAAGAAAGGAAAAGCTAAAATGTTCTCTCTGAAAAAGGTTTTTAAATCAATTTTTTGGGTGAGGGTAGTTGCCCGGGAGCTTCCACCAACCGGGCAGGTCCGCTTGGGTTTTCCCTCCCCTTTGGTTTTTGGGGGTCGTTTTTTTACGATGAAAATTTTCGCCAAACCCCCCCGCTCGGCCCCCCTGTTTTTGACGCTGAGGTTCTTCATGTGGGGTCCCCCTTCCCGGTACGCAGGGTTTGCTTTCCCCCTCGTCCACAGGGAGGGAAAGGAAAAAAGGAAAGTCGATGTTGAGGAGGGGTGACCCCCGGGGAACAGAGGCCCCTGGAGGTGAGTGAGGGGAGCGAGGATTTTATGAGGGTGATTTCCCCCAGCCTTTTTGAACCGGATTTGGTCAGGTCCTTTTTCCTTCCCCGTCTCCCTTTAGCAATCTTCTTTTTCCCTCCATGCTGATCCCCCTCCGAGGAAAAAAGACGCCCCACGAGATCGGGGCCCCCAGGGGACCAAAAGAGGCGGGGGAATGTGGTGGGGGGGTCCCTCTTCCCGATCGCTCCCTTTTATCTCCTGGAAATGGTGCAGGTCTTCACGAGGTTGAGGTCGTTTTTTACCCCAGCTTCGGGCGCCAGGGCCCCCCCTCCATCCAAGCGCGCGAGTAAGGAGAACGACAAGAGAGCGATCTCTTCAAAATCCCTTGCCCTTTCCCCCGTTGTCAAATTTTCACGTGGGACCGGAACATGGGGGGATCTTGAGAAAGTAGATTGCCTTTGCCATCCAACGGGCTTGGGGGAAGGCTTTCCGGCTTCTTTATCGGGTGACGGAGGTTTTCCGGGGAGAAAAGAAAAAGGGACAGGTTTTCCAACTCGCGGGAGTCCTCTCGGACTTTCTTTGACCCGGGTCCCTTTTCTCCATCGCACCGTCATGCCTCCTTCCACGAGGGAAAGAGACGATCCCGGGTCGACGAAAGGGTTTTCGATGGGTTCGGGATCTTCATGGGGAAAGTGGGCCCCTGTTCCCGGAATCGCTTTTTAACAACTGGGAAACGTTGGTCCAGAGGGTGCCCCCTCACCTCCCTTTAACGCAGGGGGCCAGGATTAGTTTTTGATTGGGCGTGGTGGGGGCAGGCAAAGGGTTTAGAAGGGGGTTTCCCCCAAAACTTCTTTTAGAAGAGAAGCAACCCGGGATGAATTCCGTATTGCTGGGTGTTTGTTCGAAAGACATACCGACCACCTTTTTTCCTTGATTTCCCCACTCGCCCGAGAACCCTTTCCCCCACCTTTTTTTACCATCGCCCGCCCCGTTCCCGCTGGGAAGCTTTGGCATTCCAAAATAGCTTTTTCTTTTTTCCCCGGGCAAAGGAAATGGAAAAATAGGGTTGGAAGACGATCTACAAGATTCCCTTCCCCATTCTCCGTTAAGTTTGGGAAACATTTTCCACCCAAATGAACGATCAGAAAGGGGGCTCTTTTTGCATTTATGAAAACTTGGGAAAGGGGGTCTTTATTTCCCCCGCAAGCGCCGTCCTGGTCATCATTCTGGATCGCGAAGTTTGCTTTGGGAAAACAGGGGGTTTTAAACCTGAGCTGGGAAAACCAACCTGGAGGAGGTTTGGGGCGCCTTCCGGTCGAGAGGTTTGTCCTGTCCCCGCAAAAAAGAAAGGAAAATTCCGGTGTAACCTTTCAGCCCTTCTTGGGGGAGTGTGCCCCGGGGATGATGTTTCCCCTCGAAAAGGGGAATTCTCCTGGGACATGGTCCGATGACGGTGACGAAAAAGGGCGGAAAGGTCCCCCCGTCGCGAACTTTTCAGGGGCCCTTTTCCATCTTTTCCTTCTCCGCCATTTTCACTTTTTCCCCGCCAACTTCTTCATCCGCATCGTTTCCTTCCCCACCAGCTCTTGGTCTACTCCGCCCATTTCCATTTTCCGCTCCGTTCCTGAACCCTCAGGAAGGTTTTGGTCCTCTTTGTTTTTCATGGGGCGACAAAACATCCTTATGGATTGTCGAAGAGGGGGACTGAGTCGTTCTTGAAAGGACTTCCTTTGCTTGTTGAGTGTCCCTACTCCTCTTTCCCATTTAAATTTTTGCTTTTCGTATTTTTTTCCCCTAGGATTCCAACTTGGGCTTTGATTTGGAAAAAGGATTCCATTGTTGGGATTTTTGGCTTTCACCCACATTCCACGGTTTAGTGACAAAGCCCCCCGGGTTTCTCTTTTAGTTTTAAAACCGAATGGGGTACAAAACCCACCAGCCCCTTCTTCTCCAGTGGGCAATTGGGGGCCGGTAATTTCCCCCCAAAGGTTGATCAAAAAGGAAAAGTTTTTTTGCTTTTTTCCCTGTAGAACCGCCAACCCCACTCACTCTGGGAATCAAAACTCGGGGAACAAAAAAAAAAAAAAAAAAAAATTTGAGATAAAAAAAAGAAAAAAAAAAAAGAGTACTTTTAAAAACCGACCGGGAAACGAACCGGGGGAAAAATCAAAGACGTCTCCCTCTCTCCCACTTACTTTTTCTTCTCTCCCACCGGATGTAGCAAACCCCCCCCCGGATTTTTAACAACTTTCCCTTTCCCCTTTTTGGGAAACCCCCAAATAATTTTTTTTAACTTTTGGGGAAATTTGGCCCGGAGTAAAATTTTTTTGTCAGGGGGAACAAAATAATCAACCCGGGCCCCAAGAATATTCAAATTTTGAATTTTTTTTCCCCTATGATTTTGGACCACCCTAATAAATATTTTATATATATATATATATTTTATAATATTATATATATATATTTTATATAAAAATTTTAATTTAATTTTATAATATATTAAAATATCTATAAAATAATATTATATATATTTTAATATATATAAAATATATATATAAAATTAAAAATAATATATATTATATAACTCGAAAAATATAAAAATATATAAAAAAAAAAAATACCCAAAAAACAAACTAAAAAACAAAATAAGAAATCTATATAAAAAAAATTTAAAAAAAAAAATCGAAAAAAAATAAAATAAAATAAATAAAATATGGGAAACATAGAATAAAAAATAGGGAAAAAAAATAAATAAATAAATCTTAAAAAAAAATCTATATAAATAATCCAGGGAAAATAAAACCCAAATGTAAAAAAATAAAACTGACTAAAAACTAATATGTAAAATAAAAAAATAAAATGAATATACAAAAAATAAAAAAAAAAAAAAAATAAAATTTATATATAATATTGTATATTTATAATATATATATATATAATATATATTTTATATATAATATATAAAATATATATATATAATATATATATTTTATATTTTATAATATATATAATATATATTATATAATTTTTAATATATTATATATATATAATTTTATATTTTATATATAATTTTATATATATATTATATATATATATATATATATAAAATATATATATTATATATATAATATTTTATATAATATATATAAAATATATATTATATATATACAAGAATTTTTTTTAAATTTTTTTTTTTTAAAATTTTTAAAACTTTTTTTTTATTTTTTTTTTATTGGGTTTTTATATAAAATTTAAAAATTATAATACATTTTTAGCACCCAAAAAGGGGCCCCTTGGGCCCCATGGCCCCCCCGGCACGCCACTGTATCTATATATTGCTAATACCGGCATAAGTCTTCTCATTACCAGTAAAGACTATCATCATTAATAGTGTGGCACAAAATCTGTGCAACATTTTGCCATGCTCGCGTCAAAAGAAAACTCTTGCTATTGGCGGCATCACTTATTTATTGTCTTAACATATTTTGATGTCTGGACAAAACCTGAAATCTCGTCATGAACTAGATGACACATCAATGACACACACAAATAAGTCACTGACAACTGTGTGCTGGCAGGACGGGTTACTAAAATGTGCTATTAATGACTCATGGACCCTAGATAACAGTCAAGTCGCCACCTGCACTAATGTCGCCAGCCGCCAAATATTACGAATTATAGCCTCACTACTGCTGTGTCTGTGCCACTGAAGATGTTACACAGTAGTTTATATCATGACTGTATAATCTACCCTGTTTCAGCGTTGTTTTATGCTTTGTAGCTGCAAATATAACTGTTGCGCATTTTGCTTCTCAAGTTTTTCTACGCGCGACGACAGACAGCAGCTGATCACCTTTCGGGCGGCAGGACACAAGACTTGCCAGATCTTTCGAACTTGAATAGAATTTGTTTTCACGTTGGCAGAGGAATTTTTATATATCCAAACATCTTCTGCAGCTAATATATATAGAGACTTGTTTTACTTTACCTCTAAATTTCCCTGAATTCCCAGAGTGGCGACTCAACTGTTTGGGTTAAAATACTAGCTGGCGACTTTACTGTAGTAGGTATAGCAAGTCGCCACTCGGTGATAAATTTTTGTAATTGTTCATTTTTAGCCCTAATATGACACAGATGAAGACACAACATGACACAGACTCTCCAGATAGCCCCTTCTAACGTCCTGAAATCATGGATGTAGCAATGTAATATTAACGCCACCCCACGTCTGTACATAACAAAGAAACGTTTAACTGGCGATTGACTGTTATCTACGGTAGTGAAATATGTATTTTTAATGAAACAATTGTACAAAATTAATGTTATTGATAATAAAACAATGTTCAAACAAACAATAATATCTCAAAATACACTTTATGAACCCAAGGTTACTTGGGCTACTATCTATCTATCTATTTATCTATCTATCTATCTATATCTATATTATATCTATCTATTATCTATTTACTATCTAATCTAATTTTTACTATTTATCTCTCTCCTCTCTCTCTCTCTCTGTCTTTTCTTCTCTTTTCTCTCTCTTCTCTCTCTCCTCTCTCTCTCTCTCCTCTCCCCTCTCTCTCTCTCTCCTCTCTATGTATCTCTATCTATCTATCTATATATCTATCTATCTATATCTAAACTATATATGCTTCTATCCCAAATGTAACAGGCCAGTGGTGGTGTCCATGGGGTCAGCACCCAAAAGCTGCAGGGGCTGCAATAATTAGCAGCGTGCACAGCCTAACAGCCTAATTGTTATGTCCGGAAAACACTTCAGAAAACATTGTTTTAAAATATATATATAATTTGTTTTATAATCAATTTTTTTATAACAAACAGAAATTTATTAACGACAAAAATTATTCAAAATATTCAAATGCGATGATGACAACGCCGTCAGTCCCCCCCTACATTTGTCCCACAACTTNTTTTTTTATATTTGTATATAGCTGAAGCGTTACTACTCTCTCGAAACATAGCAGTAACACCATTCTTGCTTTAAGTAAGTACCAACCATCAACATTAGCACGTGACTCTACTCAAGTCAACTCACATTATTATTATTAGCTTTACTACCTGGTGGTGAAATTCATCTAGTATTCTTTTTGTGTTTTTCTGTAGGGTTAATTATCTTGTGTTATGTACATATTGGTCATTTAGTTATATAAGCATTTTCTTAGTCATCTCTGTGTGTGCTTCAAAAGCAAGATCATCTTACTCCTTGCTACAAGGTGATTTATTTGATATTATTAAATTGTTATTGTTATCTACTTCTTTCCATCACCTTTTTGTTATGGTTTCGGGCGTTTCAGTCTCGCTACTCATTCCTCTAGACAACTCACTGTCTCGCTCGTAACAATATATATATTTATATATATTTATATATATTTTATATATATTTATATATAATTTATATATTTATATATATATTTATATATATTTATATATATATTTATATATATTTATATATATATTTATATATATATATTTATATATTTATATATATATATTTATATATTTATATATATATATATTTATATATTTATATATATATATATATATATATATATATTATATATTATATATATATATATATATTATATATATATATGATTTTTTAATAGTGACTTAACATTGTACTCCTGTTTCAAAAACTAACACATGACGTCATGGCAGAAGGTTGTTGACAATCAGTGTAGGCGTTTAACCCCTGGAGACCAGAACGTTATGTTCATTGTAATTTGGGTACCATTAGACGATTTTTAGTGAGTATAAGGAATGTGTTATAGATATGACCTGTTTAGTATCCTTGACCACTAACTCATGTGGTACATTAAGTTACTTGTCGTAATTCTATGGCTAACAACAGATGATTTTGTATAGCCCAGGAAAGCTCTGGGCGTGAAGGGGCTAATGTGACGTTGAAATTCCCTTCAAGAGTTATTGACGAGTAGTTTTAGTATTATCGTGTCTCGGGCATCCTTCCCTTACGTCACGGTGAGATGAGCTCCGAATCGCTGGCTTGTATTACGTTCATCTATTCTGCCTATAACCTAAACTTATATTCTGATGAGTGATCTGAATGTGCCTGAGCTGCTGTGCTGTCATGCTGCCCAGACGGTACTTTTATGCTGCCTGCTTGCACTGCGGCGCCAAGGCCTGTGCTTCGCGCACTGCCACGGCTGCTCGAACCACCACGACTGTAGCGGCAGTGAAGCAGCCTGTCGCCTGCCACCTCACTTGGCTTCCAGCAGAGCCAGTGTGTGTGTTACATCTGTGTGTGTGTGTGTGTGTGTGTGTGTGTGTGTGCGTTATCGTAATTACCTGCACCATCTGTTGTGACGAGGGTGAACTGGCAGTGATGTCCGTGGTGACGTAAGGTAAGACTGTTATATAGTGTTTATTTAGATATAAGAGGCATAAGGGAGCTATGGACGATGGTGAGGGCGAAGTATGTTGTGGGTTGGGTTGGGAGAGAAAGAGAGGTAAAATTCTAGTGTTTGCCCATACTCTCCCACTTCCCCCAAACAAGTTTGGGGACCTGTGGCAATGCGGGGTTTTCGGGTGGGGAACAAATTATGCGTCGGAAACACGTAATTTAAGAGTTGTTTAGGGGGGTAAAATTCCCTAGATCCAGGGTAATTTCCTTATATCTAGAGAATTTTGCCTAACCAAAATTAACCTAACCTAGCGGGGGGCTTGACCCACCGATATCCTAACCTAACCTAACCAAATATAACCTAACCTAACCTAACCAAATCTAACCTAACCTACCCTAACCTCCTAGCGGGGGGTTGGGGGGTTTTTCGACACTTCGGTCATCATTCTGTGAGGATCGTCAGGTTCACACGTCTCTGGACTCAGAAGAAATCAAATTAATTTTCCCTAGATCTAGGGAAATCTTATAACTTCCATAACTCAAAAAACTATGTGGTTGCGACGCATATTTTGTACCACAGCCATATATCCTGCATTCCCCCAGGTCCCCAAGCTTGTTTTAGGGGAGAGGGGGAGTATGGGCAAACACTAGAATAATACCGAGAGAGAGAGAGAGAGAGAGAGAGATTGCACAGTAAGAAATCGTGCTGGCTGAATGTTCGTAAAGTAGGAGAGTGACGGAAGGGAGGCAAGTGGGTGAGTGGAGGAACAGATCGTGTCATGTCGTGTAACTTGTAGTGGTGAAATAGTTGCGATTATCGTGGTTGGCCCGCGCGTCCCTCCGTCAGTAGGCCTTGGGGTGAGTGTTGGATAGCTGCGCGTCACTCTGGATTAGGCGGGGCGCATATTCCCCATGTGTTGCCCATTTCGGCAGCTGGCGGCCCTCTATGCATGGCTGTAGCTCCGAAACTAACCACAGGATTATCTTGAAAAAAACCTCATTGTGATTCCCACACAAAGTTATTATAATAATTGCGAACGTATACCTAACCTAACCTAACCTAACCTAACTTAACGTTTTTCTAACCTTACCTAACCTAGCGGTCTGCCGAAAAGGGAGAGCGCGTGGAGAATATGCAGGCGGGGCAGGGGTGGCCGCCCGATGCCAGGGGATCGTTGTGGCTTTTATATATGAGCGTCACGGCACCATTACGACTTATAAATGGGCGTTTGTGAGTGTGTGTGTGTGTGTATGTGTATGTGTATGTGTGTGTGTCTATGTGTATGTGTGTGTGTGTGTGTATGTGTATGTGTATGTGTGTGTGTCTGTGTGTATGTGTATGTGTGTGTGTGTGTGTGTGTGTGTGTGTATGTGTGTGTGTGTGTGTGTGTGTGTGTGTGTATGTGTATGTGTATGTCTGTGTGTCTGTGTGTATGTGTGTGTGTGTGTGTGTGTGTGTGTGTATGTGTGTGTGTGTGTGTGTGTGTATGTGTGTGTGTGTGTGTGTGTGTATGTGTATGTGTATGTGTGTGTGTGTGGTGTGTGTGTGTATGTGTATGTGTATGTGTATGTGTGTGTGTGTGTTTGTGTGTGTGTGTGTGTGTGTGTGTGTGTGTGTGTGTGTGTGTGTGTGTGTGTGTATGTGTGTGTGTGTGTGTGTGTGTGTGTGTGTGTGTGTGTGTGTGTCAGGACGAGTAGGGTGTCAGGCAGGGATGTTGGCAGCGTTGAGTAATGCTATGCAGGCAAATAAATGCATTTATTATATTTACATTCTTTGGTTTCCTATATATTTCCTTTTTTCATGTGTCTTTTTCTCCATTTTATTTCCTTATGAATTTGTTTCTTCCCTAATGCCTTCCTCTTCTTTCTTTCTTTCTTTTAACAGTGGCCATTACGTTATAGGTCAATAGAGGATAGATACAGGAAGATATAAACAGTGTATTCTCATTCTATTTCCCGCCATAGCATTTCCCCCTTGTATGTGTCTTCTCCAATGAATTCATCTTCTGTCATTATGTAACGCGAGAAATTACATTAATAGGGGAAGAGATGAAATAACACATAAGTATCAATAAGCTAAAGAGGAATTTTCCTCCACGCCTCATTCCTGAATCACTGGTTAGGCTTATATTTTAAACCAGTAGTAATTAGACACGTAGCGAAACGAGGTGAGAACGGGGATTCTAGGTTAGAATAATTTGAGAAGCAGCTCGACGTTCGTTGAGTTAAGTCGCTCTGGGAGGTGATATCTCGCCCTTGGTAAAGGGCCCCCAAGGTAGGATGCGTTGGGGGACCAGGGGCCAAGCGCTCACAAATTAGCAGAGGGGCAACCAAAACATGTCACAGCCAGCCGTGTGAGGACAAGGGGGAAAAGAAGGAAATAGAAAAATAAGTGAGAGGGAAACAGTTGGAAGTGGGATAGACTACGTATACATTATATTAGGATAACGACTTGAGCATTACATGTCGTATCGTTAAAGGGGTAACAGTGCGACTGAAGTACCAAAGATAGTAAACTATATTAGGATAACGACTTGAGCATTTCGCGTGCGTATCGCTAGGAGGGAAGGAAGACTTAATATTAAGATAACTTGTGAATGTATAATAACTACATAATGGAGACAGTAAAGAGTTAAATATATCATAATTAGAAATATATATTAACGCATTATCATTCTGTTTCCAACCAGTCCTTACATATTTTCTTAAATCTTTTATTTTTGTTCAATCATATATTTTTTCCCACTTAATGTGGGTGGTGGCAGCGGAGTAACCAGGACTGTAGAGTACACTCCCAAGGTGGGCACTACATAATGGTGACAAAGGTGTAGATGGTCAAAATGACCACGACATTTTGGTGACAGCGGTTTGGATCCATTCGATGGTTTCCGCTTACCCACGAGCCAACTAACTCCTTGTTAGTTAATTATTTTTGCCAACTGCCAGTACACAGGGTCATATCCATGTATAGAGTAGCGTTAGTAGGACATAGCCAGATCCCTCAGACTGTGGAGGTGGATGAGCCTAACGTAACAGTAGAAGTTTACAGAGCGCCGGGAGGCAAGGCTAGAACCTTCCTTGTAGATGAAGACTCAACGGAGTATTTCAGAAAGAAAATTTTAGTTAGTCATCCTATGGTTAGGCAGTAATGATATTAAAGGCAAACAGTAAGGTGGAAGCAATAGTGGAAGATATTAGGAAAGTAGTAGAAACATTGCAGCAACCCTGCCAATGTGAGATAAGGATTTGTATGATAGAACATAGGATCATAAAAAGACCATTACGCTAGGGGAGTAGAACAAGAAAATTAGGATAAAATAAGCAGGGCAATAAACAATAAATTAATAAAGAACTAACGCAGTATAGGAAATTAAGCTTTAACGCCAAACCCTAGGCACACGGCTTAGCGTATGACGGGGTGCATTTCGGTAGGACGAGCAGGGGGTTTTTTATATGAGAACTAGTAAATGTAAAAGGACACAACTATCAGGCATGGGCGGCAGTGCAGGGGTTAGGAGGGGCCTGGTCACCCACCGTAATTAGGACGTAAAAAATACGTAAATAAGTGGGTTTAGGCTTGGAAGACGCCCCAGCAAGTAAGCACTTCGGAGGGTTGTCGTGAGTTAATAGCCACGTAGAAACCCCAAAACTAGTTAAGAAACAGGGAAGAATTTTTTTTAATTTACGGGAAAGTTAACATTCTAAAAAGTTTTAAAAAAGGGAACCGGAGAGGGAAGGACAATNGCTTTTTTTATTTATTGATTTTTTATATATATTATTTTTTTTTTTTTACATTTGTTTATACATTTTTTTTTTTTTAATATATATATATATATATATATATATATATTTTATATATATAATATATAATATATTTTATATATATATATTATATTAATATATATATATATATATTATTTATTAAAATTTTTATATATTTTTTTTTTTAATATATTATATTTTTAAAATTATATAATATAGAAATATATATTAATATATTAATTTTAAAATTTATTAATTATTTATTATATTATATTTATTATTATATATATATATTATATATTATATATATAATATTTTATATTATTATATTATATTTAATATAATTATTATTATATAAAATATATATAAAAATTATTATAATATTATATATTTTATTATTTTATTATTTTTTTTATTTTTTTTTTTATGTAATTTTCGTTTTTTTTGAAAATATATTTATTTATTTATTTAATTTTTTTTTTTATTTTATATTTTTTTTTTTAAATTTTTTCTCGATTTTTTTTTTGGCATTTTTTATATTATATATAATATTATATATATATATTATATATTATATTATATCATATTATATAATATATATATTATATAAATAAAATTATATTATATAAAAAAATATATAATTATATTATAATATTCATATATATATATATTCTATATATATTATATATACTAAAAATATAAAATTTATAATAATATATATATACTAATATTTAAAAAATAATGTAAAAAATGTAAAAAAAATAAAAATCTATATAAAAATCAATAAATAAAAAATGCCAAAAAAAATTCGAAAAATATTTAATAAAAAAAAATATTAATAAAAAAAAAACATAATAATAATTAATAAATAATATATTATAACAAAAAAAAAAATTACATAAATAAAAAAAAAAAAAAAAAAAAAAAATATATATATTTTAATATATTATATAATATATTATATCTATATATATATTATTATATTATATATTTATTTGTGTAATATATACTTAAAATATATATATTATATATATATATATTATATATTTCTTTATCTTTTCTTATTATATATATATATATATATATTATCTATATTAATTTTATTATATACATATATCTATTATTATATATACTATTATATATTTTTTTTTTTATTTATTTTTTTTTTTTTTTTTTTTTATTTATTAATTTTTTTTTTTTATGATATATTATATTATATTTTTTTTTATTTTTTTTATTGATATATTTTTTTTATTAAATTTTTCTCGATTTTTTTTTTGCCACTTTTTTATTTATTGATTTTTTATAAATTTATTATATTTAAATAAAAATAAAAATATATATATATATATATATATATAAAATATAATATCTAATATATATATATATAATATATATATATATATATATTTATATATATTATTATTAATATATTATGTTATATATATATAATATAAAATATATATATATATATATAATATATATATATATATATATATTTTTTTTTTTTTTTTTATTTATGTAATTTTTTTATTTGTGATAATATATAATTTATTTATTTTATTATTTTTTTTTATTATTTTTTTTTTATTAAAAATTTCTCGTTTTTTTTTTGGGCCATTTTTTTTATTTATTGATTTTTTATATAGATTTTTTATTTTTTTGTACATTTTTATATGCATTAATTTTTTTTAAAATATATATATATAATATATATATATATATATAATATATTCATATAATTTTAAAAATTATATATTATATATTTATATATATATATATTTTATATATATATATATATTTTTTTTTTTTTTGTATTATATATATATTTATAATATAATATTATATTATATTTTTATATTTTTTTATTTTTTTTTTTTTTGATATTTTTTTTATATTTTTTTAAATTATGAGTTTTTATATTTATATATTATCTATTATATATATTTATTATTATATATTATATTTATCTTTTATTTTTTTTTTTTTTTTTAGTATATATATTATATTTTATTTATATATTATATATTTATATTTTATATTTTTTTTATTTTTTTTTATTTGATATTTTTTTTTATTTTATTTAAATTATGGTATTATATTTATTATATTTATATATTATATCTATATATATATTTATATTAATATTTTATATATATTTTTTTTTTTTCTATTTTATTATTTTATTTTATATATTATATATATATTTATATATTTATTTTTATTATTTATTTATTTATATATATTATATCTTTTTATATATTATTTTTTATTAAATTTATTTTATTATTATTTTTTATTCTAAATTTTTTTATATATATTTTTATTATATATTATAATCTTTTTTATATTATTCTATTTTTTTATATATATTATTTATATTTATATTTTATATTATATATTATTTTTTCATATTTTTTTATTATTTTCTTAAAATTTTTATATTTATTTTTATATATTATCATTTATTATTTATATTATAATATTTTATATTATAATTTTTTTATCTATATTTATTTATATAATATTTTTTGTTTACATCTTATATATATATTTATAATTATATTATTTATATATATACTATTAATATGGGCGTCCCGCTTAAAAGGGCCCGCTCGCGCCAAAAAAAAGTGGAAAATGCGTTCAAATTTTGGGGGCGAACTTCTGACACCTAACTTTCTTTTTAAATTATCTATGAAAATGAACTTAGTCTCAAATAAATGGTAGCAATCACAATCACGATGGCCTCAAAAAATGTTCGAGATCGTGATATTCACTACCAAATTTTTGCATAGTTATGGCATACTGTGTTATGGTTTCGGAAGTTCACCGAAGTTTGAGTGCTTTTTTTTTTTTAATACTGCACAATAATGGTAATTCGTTAATATTGGAACATAAAACACACAAAATAACAATATTAACAATACATAAAGTGGAAAAAATGGTGAAGAAACAGTGCGTTGGCTTAAGGGCCGCTCATCCAGTTACCCTCTAGTAGTAGTAGGAGTAGTATTAAAACTACTAGTAGTAGTAGAAAACTATTAAAAAAAATTACATCTTATATTACTATCACTACTACTAAAAAAAAAAAACAACAAAAAAAAAAAAAAAAAAAAAAAAAAAAAAAAAAAAAAACAGGACACTCATCCACCCCCAGACGAAAGTTAAGACCTCAATAGAGTGATATACACTGTAATATCGATTTTGGCAGAATGGTCTGAGCGGCCCTTCTAATGCGGGACGCCTCATATATATTATTATTATTACATATAATATATATATATATAATATATATATATATATATATATATATATATATAAAATATATATATATTATATATATATATTATATATATATATAATTATATATATCATATATATATATATATATGATTTTAATAGTGACTTAACATTGTAGTCCTGTTTCAAAAACTAACACATGACGTCATGGCAGAATGTTGTTGACAATCAGTGTAGCGTTTTAACCCTGAAAACCCAAAACGTTATGTTCATTGTAATTTGGGTACCATTAGACGATTTTTAGTGAGTATAAGGAATGTGTTATAGATATGACCTGTTTAGTATCCTTGACCACTAACTCATGTGGTACATTAAGTTACTTGTCGTAATTCTATGGCTAACAACAGATGATTTTTTATAGCCCAGGAAAGCTCTGGGCGTGAAGGGGCTAATGTGACGTTGAAATTCCCTTCAAGAGTTATTGACGAGTAGTTTTAGTATTATCGTGTCTCGGGCATCCTTCCCTTACGTCACGGTGAGATGAGCTCCGAATCGCTGGCTTGTATTACGTTCATCTATTCTGCCTATAACCTAAACTTATATTCTGATGAGTGATCTGAATGTGCCTGAGCTGATGTGCTGTCATGCTGCCCAGACGGTACTTTTATGCTGCCTGCTTGCACTGAGGCGCCAAGGCCTGTGCTTCGCGCCCTGCCACGTTTGCTCGAACCACCACGACTGTAGCGGCAGTGAAGCAGCCTGTCACCTGCCACCTCACTTGGCTTCCAGCAGAGCCAGTGTGTGTGTGACATCTGTGTGTGTGTGTGTGTGTGTGTGCGCCTTATCGTAATTACCTGCACCATCTGTTGTGACGAGGGTGAACTGGCAGTGATGTCCATGGTGACGTAAGGTAAGACTGTTATATAGTGTTTATTTAGATATAAGAGGCATAAGGGAGCTATGGACGATGGTGAGGGCGAAGTATGTTGTGAGTTGGGTTGGGAGAGAAAGAGAGGTAAAATTCTAGTGTTTGCCCATACTCTCCCACTTCCCCCAAACAAGTTTGGGGACCTGTGGGAATGCGGGGTTTTCGGGTGGGGAACAAATTATGCGTCGGAAACACGTAATTTAAGAGTTGTGTAGGGGGGTAAAATTCCCTAGATCCAGGGTAATTTCCTTATATCTAGAGAATTTTGCCTAACCAAAATTAACCTAACCTAGCGGGGGGCTTGACCCACCGATAACCTAACCTAACCAAATATAACCTAACCTAACCTAACCAAATCTAACCTAACCTACCCTAACCTCCTAGCGGGGGGTTGGGGGGTTTTTCGACACTTCGGTCATCATTCTGTGAGGATCGTCAGGTTCACACGTCTCTGGACTCAGAAGAAATCAAATTAATTTTCCCTAGATCTAGGGAAATCTTATAACTTCCATAACTCAAAAACTATGTGGTTGCGACGCATATTTTGTACCACAGCCATATATCCTGCATTCCCCCAGGTCCCCAAGCTTGTTTTAGGGGAGAGGGGGAGTATGGGCAAACACTAGAATAATACCGAGAGAGAGAGAGAGAGAGAGAGAGAGAGAGATTGCACAGTAAGAAATCGTGCTGGCTGAATGTGCGTAAAGTAGGAGAGTGACGGAAGGGAGGCAAGTGGGTGAGTGGAGGAACAGATCGTGTCATGTCGTGTAATTTGTAGTGGTGAAATAGTTGTGATTATCGTGGTTGGCCCACGCGTCCCTCCGTCAGCAGGCCTTGGGGTGAGTGTTGGATGGCTGTGCGTCACTCTGGATTAGGCGGGGCGCATACAGTGGCGTCACCGGGGGGGGGCTAAGGGGGACTTAGCCCCCCCAAGTCAAGGACTCAGCCCCCCCAAAATTGCTGCTAGTAGCCTGCTACCCAAAAACAATAAAAAGGAATATTTATCCAATTTTCCATGCCAGAGCAAAACCTTATTTTTCACACTTTTATAGAAAAATTGGTTTGATGTTTCATTTAAATGTTGAAATATGTTTGCTAACAAACTAAAACATGTAATTAAAGCTTAATTCCACTTTCTTCTCTTTTTTGGGCCTCAAAATTACCCTGGAACTGATTAATTTTCAAAATTACCCCCCAACCCCCCAGCTGGATAGGCTCGCTGCGCTCGCCCATCACCACCCCGGGGCTAAAGCCCCCCAAATTTTTTTTCCTGGTGACGCCACTGGGCGCATATTCCCCACGTGTTGCCCATTTCGGCAGCTGGCGGCCCTCTATGCATGGCTGTAGCTCCGAAACTAACCACAGGATTATCTTGAAAAAACCTCATTGTGATTCCCACACAAAGTTACTATAATATTAGCGAACGTATACCTAACCTAACCTAACCTAACGTAACTTAACGTTTTTCTAACCTTACCTAACCTAGCGGTCTGCCGAAAAGGGAGAGCGCGTGGAGAATATGCAGGCGGGGCAGCGGTGGCCGCCCGATGCCAGGGGATCGTTGTGGCTTTTATATATGAGCGTCACGGCACCATTACGGCTTATAAATGGGCGTTTGTGAGTGTGTGTGTGTGTGTGTGTGTGTGTGTGTATGTCTATGTGTATGTGTGGTTGTGTGTATGTGTGTGTGTGTGGTGTGTCTATGTGTATGTGTGGTGTGTGTGTGTGTGTGTGTGTGTGTGTGTGTATGTGTGTGTGTGTGTGTGTTTATGTGTATGAGTGTGTGTGTGTGTGTGTGTGTGTGTGTGTGTGTGTATGTGTATGTGTGTGTGTGTTTATGTG
>JACEEZ010018691.1:0-22500 GCA_016584305.1 Chionoecetes opilio | reverse complement strand
AACCTACCCTAACCTCCTAGCGGGGGGTTGGGCTTTTTTTCGACACTTCGGTCATCATTCTGTGAGGATCGTCAGGTTCACACGTCTCTGGACTCAGAAGAAATCAAATAAATTTTCCCTAGATCTAGGGAAATCTTATAACTTCCATAACTCAAAAACTATGTGGTTGCGACGCAGATTTTGTACCACAGCCATATATTCTGCATTCCCCCAGGTCCCCAAGCTTGTTTTAGGGGAGAGGGGGAGTATGGGCAAACACTAGAATAATACCGGAGAGAGAGAGAGAGAGAAGAGAGAGAGAGAGGAGAGAGAGAGAGAGAGAGAGAGAGAGGAGAGAGAGAGAGAGAGAGAGAGAGAGAGATTGCACAGTAAGAAATCGTGCTGGCTGAATGTGCGTAAAGTAGGAGAGTGACGGAAGGGAGGCAAGTGGGTGAGTGGAGGAACAGATCGTGTCATGTCGTGTAATTTGTAGTGGTGAAATAGTTGTGATTATCGTGGTTGGCCCGCGCGTCCCTCCGTCAGCAGGCCTTGGGGTGAGTGTTGGATGGCTGCGCGTCACTCTGGGTTAGGTGGGGCATTGGTGGCCGCCCGATGCCAGGGGATCGTTGTGGCTTTTGTATATGAGCGTCACGGCACCATTACGGCTTATAAATGGGCGTTTGTGAGTGTGTGTGTGTGTGTGTGTGTGTGTGTGTGTGTGTGTGTGTGTGTGTGTGTGTATGTGTGTGTGTGCAGTGGCGGTCCTAGGCATGGGCGACATGGGCGATCGCCCAGGGCGGCATTGTCGAGGGGGCGGCATGGAGTGCCCGAAAAAACAACTTATATAAAATAATAATAATGACAATAATAATAATGAAAATAATAATAATAATAATAATAATAATAATAAAATATTGATAATATTAAATAATGATAGTATATAATAGCTCTAGTAGTTAGTATATGTCAAGAGATATATTCATGGTGGTGGACTGTGTATATAAATATTTTTGTAAGGCGACAAGTGGAGCGCATCGCCGATCAGCTGATTGAGAGCAGAATTTTGGAGCAGCGTGTTCGGCTTCCTGCAGTCGCTTGCATTATTCCATATATTTAGTCTAGTCTCTTAGTCTTAAAATTTACACCGTTGGGGATGTTTCGGCGCCAAAACAAATGGATAAGAAAAGGTATAAGACATCAGGAGCATAATTCAAACAGTACTAGCATGCATCATTGCAATTTACAATGTGTGTAGCCTGCAACAAAACCATTACAACTTTACTAACCCATTACTGATTTGGTAGGTGACATTATTATGGTTTCCTTTGCTTGTATTGACTGTCCTAGGTTCTGAACCCAATATGGGAAATTTCCAATGTTGTAGGCTAACTTAAAATACATCTAGATCAGGGGCGCACCCAGGAATTTTTTCAAGGGGGTGGGGCACAATTTTTGTTTCGCCAGCAGTCTAGTAAACCCGCCAGATTTCTCGCTAACCTCCGAATGGTAAATTTGCCCGCCATCAGCTGATTCCCTTTTCAGGCCAAATTTCTTATTTCAGCTACTGAAACAATAACTGTGGTTAGTGTTAGATGCTTGTCCAAGGCATTACGTGAATCATTAGTGCGACCAAATGAAGGTAGGTGTTCACGGGCAGGTGACGCGGTCGCATCGCTAGAACCGGTAATATTTTTTTTGGATTACATGAAGATCTGCCACCCGAATTTTACCACCTGAAGATCCGCCACCCCAGTCTTGCCAACCTTTTATCCACTTATTGACATATGACACAATACTCCATATTGACCAATACTATCAGGACCTAACTGGGGGACGCCCCCCTGACCCCCCACTATTCACTAACACCTAACCTGGACCATTGGTTAGGTAACCTAACCTAACTGGTTTTTAAACCACTCCACCCACATGAAGATCACACCCCAAGTGCAGTTGGGGTGGGGTTGTGGATCTTCATGTGATCCCTATTTTTTTTTAACCAACGGTTAGTATACAGGCTTGCGCTGATGATCTTTGCGCCAGAATCCGTCATCGAGATTTACCGCGCAATTTAAGTTGCTTCCCCCAAACTTAAAAAATGCAGAAAGGGATGAAACGTATGTCTGACAGCGACGTACATCATCTTGCACACTCACCGGTGGTGTGGGAGGGAGGGTTTCCCTCCCCCTCCTCCCTCCATAGGGGTTGACAGTTTTTCATGATTTTGAACTTATAGCCTGCAGCCCTTTTCCCCCACATCCCGTGTTTTTGCCTGTTTTGCTGGATTACTAATGGGTGGAAAACATACGGATGGCACAACGATTTTTAAGCAATCATTGATCTTTACAAGGCTGGGATCAATAATAAGGAAATTTGCAAGCTTAAAGGACTAAAGTTAGAACAGTGCAAAATTGATCCGTCGATTTAAGGCTGGTGGAGAGGTGAATCTCCCGCTCCCAAAAAAACAACCTGGGAAACAAAAAAAACGTGTAACAGAACCAGGAGCGTGTTAAGGCGACAGCTTGATGGGCCCAAACCTAGCCTTACAGCCAAGAACTGAAGGAGGAAAATCATACTCTTCTTGGTAATGTGTCGCTTCGTACTGTACAGGAAACTTTGAAACGTGACCCTTGGCTACAGGTGTTACCGGCGCGGAATAAGCAACTGATAAATGAACGCCAAAGAAAGAAAAGGCTTCACTTTGCAAAGAAATACAGAGATTGGCCTCTCAACAAGTGGCGGGCTGTGCTGTGGAGTGACGAAAGCACATTTTGTGTGAGTGGAGGAGGACCAGCAAAAGTGTACCGTCGCCCCGGCTCAGACCCACCGAGCCTCGCTACACACGAAGAGACCACAAAACACCCTCCCAGTTTAATGGTGTGGGGTTGCTTTACTTTTCATGGTATTGGGAACTTAGTTGTTTTCCCAAAGAACACAACTGTTAACAAAGTGGTGTATTTTGATATTTTAAATGACCACCTGGAGGCCTGCTTTGAAAAGACACAGGCACAGATTTTCCAACAGGATGGAGCATCCTGCCACACATCTCGAGATGTGATACAGTGGCTTGATGACTGCAAGATTGGGAGAATAGATGACTGGCCAGGTAATTCTCTCGATATATCACCCATAGAAAATCTTTGGGCCATCATTAAAGGCAAACTCCGCTCACGTGACACCTCTACACTCCCCAAGCTTGAAATGGAGCTCCGAAAGTGTTGGGAAGAATTTAAGCCTGAGTTCCTTCAAAATCTTGCTAACAGTGTACCACGTCGCCTTCAAAGGGTCATCAAGAGGAAGGGCTACGCAACGAAATACTAACTACAATTGTAAGTGTTGATATTCTACATTATTTTGTTATAAACATGGTGCGCCATACGTGTAAACATTCCCTTTTCGGAGGCGCGTAGTGATTATCCGCGCAAACTGTATTCTGATTTTTTACAAGGATTTAAATTTCGGGGGGGGGGGTCATAAACAACAATTATCTCTATTTGTTTGTTTTTGTTTTTATGCTTGTATATAACTTAAAGTTTAATTTCCATTATTTTGGTGTTTATGTTGTATATTTATGGTTCTATATATATTATTAATAATAGTTGCATTATTTGAAATGCTACGGATAATTGGGTTTCTAGTATCTTGATAAAAAAAATATTTAGTGTTGAATTTTGACTTTTTTTTGTGTAACAACGGAAGCGAAGGGCTCGCCGAAGTTAGGGTTTGCCCAGGGCGCCACTCAAGCCAGGACCGCCACTGTGTGTGTGTGTATGTGTGTGTGTGTGTATGTGTATTTGTGTGTGTATGTGTACTTGTGTGTGTGTGTGTATGTGTGTGTGTGTGTGTGTGTATGTATGTGTGTGTGTGTGTGTATGTGTATGTGTATGTGTGTGTGTATGTGTGTGTGTGTGTGTATGTGTGTGTGTGTGTGTGTGTGTGTGTGTGTGTGTGTGTATTCATCTAGTTGTATTCATCTAGTTGTATTTTACAGGGTCAGAGCGACGCTCGTATGGCCCCATCTCCATATCAACATTTTATCATGCATCCTTAGTGCTTAGTTTTGGCCGAAGCCAGCACCCCGGAGAGCAGGTCACAAACCCCGGCTAACACCCGGTACCCATTCACTGCTGGGTGGACAGGGGCTCGGGTTTTAAGGAAACAGCCCATATGTTTCCGCTCCGCCCGGGGATCGAACCCGGGACTTCTCGGTTGTGAACCGAGCGTGTGTGTGTGTCAGGACGAGTAGGGTGTCAGTCAGGGATGTTGGTAGCGTTGAGTAATGCTATGCAGGCAAATAAATGTATTTATTATATTTACATTCTTTGGTTTCCTATATATTTCCTTCTTTCATGTCTTTTTCTCCATTTTATTTCCTTTTGAATTTGTTTCTTCCCTAATGCCTTCCTTTTCTTTCTTTATTTATTTTAACAGTGTCCATTACGTTATAGGTAAATAGAGGATAGATACAGGAAGATATAAACAATGTATTCGCATTCTATTTCCCGCCATAGCATTTCCCCCTTGTATGTGTCTTCTCCAATGAATTCATCTTCTGTCATTAGTTTCTCCTCCATTGTCTTTCTATCCCTGCTTTATTATTTGTATCGCTTAACACGATTGTTTAAATGAGATCATGAGTAAGTTAAGTCGCGTAGGATGAATTAAGGGAAAGAAAGGGGGAGGAAAGTGGAAGAGTGGAGAGAGAAGTGGAGGGAGGCTTGGGAGAAATGGAGGGAGGGAGGGAAGTGGGGGAGTTAGGGGGCAGGTGGAGAAAGAGAGAGGGAGGGAGAGCGGCGGGGTAGGGAAGGAGGGCGGGAGGGAGCGCTACCAACCTTATAGCCTTATAACCTCTGATGCTACACTAGGCGCCACCCTCGGTAGATTAATCGTCATCCTCATGAGGCCACACTTGGCTGCTCAGTACAGTGTGGGGCTACTGGGTGGTAGACAGTAGAGAGTCCTTTTGGTGACTCCCTACCTTGGTATATATCTGTGCGAGCCTGCTGTGCACACGTTCCTCCTCCTCCCACCCACCCTTCTCTCTCTCTCTCTCTCTCTCTCTCTCTCTCCGTCTGGTTATTTCTTTTTAATCCTTGGTATTTGTTTGATGTGTTTTTTATGTACTTGTCGGCCTTATTAATTTGTTGACTGAAAGAGAGAAAAAATGTTTCGTTTTGGTAAATGAATCGAACTCTTAAAGATTCGAATCACTTGTTCATTGTTTGTTGTGCTTCGTTTGTGATGTTTGTTGTGTCAAGTGTGTGAGAGAGAGAGAGAGAGAGAGAGAGAGAGAGAGAGAGAGAGAGAGAGAGAGAGAGAGAGAGAGAGAGAGAGAGAGAGAGAGAGAGAGAGAGAGAGAGAGAGAGAGAGAGAGAGAGAGAGAGAGAGAGAGAGAGAGAGAGAGAGAGAGAGAGAGAGAGAGAGAGAGAGAGAGAGGAGAGAGAGAGAGAGAGAGAGAGGAGAGAGAGAGAGAGAGAGAGAGAGAGAGAGAGAGAGAGAGAGAGAGAGAGAGAGAGAGAGAGAGAGAGAGAGAGAGAGAGAGAGAGAGAGGTTTGTATGATAAAAGAAAATGCGAAGCTGAAGATGAAACCATTGAGCCTTTATTGTGGTGGTGATGGTGGTGGTGTTAGGGTGTTGGCAGTGACTATTGTTATGGCGTAGACCTGCAAGGCGTTATAGGTGGTGGTGATAGTAGTGGCTGTAGTACCGTATAGACTATAGACTATAGAGGTAGTGATAATGTTGATGATGGTGTTAAAGGGGGACTATAGTGACGCCAAAGTGTCATTGTAATGGTAACTTAAACACACATGGAATAAATACCAACATTAACCCTTGAATAATTACTCTGATTAAGATTGCTGTCAAGGAGGAAAGGATGATAATTATGGAGATGGTGGAGAGAGGAGTGGGCTCTCGGCAAGGAGGGTGAGGGGGGGAGGGAGGGGCAGCAGGTGATTCTCCAGACGCTGAACAACATTTGTTTTCTTACCTCCTCCTCCTCCTCCTCCTTCCTTATCATTACATTTCCCCAGTTTTATGTAACAGTGTGAAATACCAGCATTTAATCTCTCTCTCTCTCTCTCTCTCTCTCTCTCTCTCTCTCTCTCTCTCCTCTCAAGCATCACCCCCGTGTTCACTCGAGACCACCGAGAGACAAGGCCTGGTGGATCGCCCGTGACGTCACACCCTAAGGATACAACCCGCTCCGCTCCCCGTACAAGTTTACCTAACTAATATAATGTTTATCAGTATAAAAGATATACCGTTATCTTCGGAAATGTTTGTTCTATAATATTATCAAATAAAAAACCGTAAAACACACAAAGAAAATGCCATTATGAGACTCAAGAAATATGCATTAAACTTAAAACTCTTCGCCATTTAATATTTTGCTCGCAAACATTTTACATGGATAATTCAATAGAACGGAGTTTAATAGCTTTCCATTGATAAATTTCGTTAGTGATAAATGAATTAGCGGCATGCATAAATTAGCGTTAACTAAATATAAAAAATCATGAAATCGGGTAATTTCCTACCTGATATATTTTCAGTATAAAATTATACTGTTATCTTCGGAAATGTTTGTTCTATAATATAATCAAATAAAAAACCGTAAAACACATAAAAATGCCATTATAGACTTCAGAATATGCATGACTTAAAACTTTGAGCAAAGAGTTTAATAATGCATATTTCTTGAAATCTCATAATGGCATTTTCTTTTGTGTTTTACGGTTTTATTTGATAATATTGTAGAACAAACAAAAAGCAATATGTTTTAAAAATAAAATTTTAAAGGTGGCCTTTGGGGGAAAATTTTTTTTTGGCCTTAGGGTTTTTTTTTTCCCNAAAACAGACCCGGGGGTCAATGTCCCTACCACTTGCTTACTTTAATGAGACTCTGCGGGTGACTGTTTTCCTGGTTTAGAAGCCTCTGCACATCAACCATCACCTCAGGTCTTCTCTATGTTGTCAGCGAGCACGGAAATATAGCACCTGGAATATCAATTTCGCCCAAAACAACTCGAATTTTTTTCATCGTCGTAGTCTTCTCTTTGTAGGTTGTATACATATTCATGGTTATGATAATATTAAAATACGTTATTAATTGAGTTCCTTTTGTTGTCTTTCCTCATAATAAGTAGGGTATTATTCTAGTGTTTGCCCATATTTCCCCCTCTCCCACAAAACAAGCTTGGGGACCTGGGGGAATGCGGGATTTTTGGCTGGGGTACAAAATATGCGTCGCAACCACATAGTTTTCGAGTTAGGGGTGTTGTAAAAATTGCCTAGATCTAGGGAAAATTCATTGGATTTCTTCTGAGTCCAGAGACGTGTGAACCTGACGATCCTCACAGAATGATGCCCCAAGTGTCGAGAACCCCCCCAACCTCCCGCTAGGAGGTTAGGTTAGATTTGGTTAGGTTAGGTTAGGTTAGATTTGGCTAGGTTAGGTTTGGTTATATTTGGTTAGGTTAGCTTAGGTTATATTTGGTTAGGTTAGGTTAGTTTAGTTTTGGTTAGGCAAATTTCTCTAGATATAAGGTAATTACCCTAGATCTAGGGAATTTGGTAAAATTCTAGTGTTTGCCCATACGCTCCCACTTCCCCCAAAAAAGTTTGGGACCTGTGGGAATGCGGGTTTTCGGGTGGGGAACAAATTATGCGTTGGAAACACATAATTTAAGAGTTGTGTATAGGGGGTAAAATTTCCGGTATTAGTCTAGTGCACGTTTGCCCATACTTTCCATCTCCCCAACAAAACCAAGCTTGGGCCTGCTGGGGGAATGCGGGGAGGGGCTGGGGGAAAGCGGGCTTTTTGCTGGGTACAAAATATGCGTCGCACCACATAGTTTTTTGAGTTAGGTGTTGTAAAAATTGCCTAGATCTATAGAAATTCATTGGATTTCTTCTGTGAGGACAAGTAGAAGAGAGGAGGAAGGAGTGGGAGGTACAAGAAGGGATAGGATCCAGAGACATGTAACCAGACGATCCTCACAGAATGTGACGTGCGAAGTGTTCGAGAACACCCCCAAGCCCCCCGCATATAAAGTTAGGTTAGATTTGTTACAGGTTAGGGCAGGTTATATTTGGTTTAGGTTAGGGTTTTTATTAAGATTTGTTATGTTGCTTAGGTTATATTTGGTATAGGTCGGTTACTTTTTGGTTAGGCACATTGCTCTAGATATAAGGTATTACCCTAGATCCAGGAAATTTTACCACCCCTACACAACTCTTAAATTATGTGTTTTCCGACGCATAATTTGTTCCCCACCCGAAAACCCATTTAAAATATTAACCCCACATATAAAATTTATAGTTTTTTTGCCCATACTCCTCCCACTTCCCCAAGTTTACCAAACAAGTTTGGAGACCTGTGGGAATGCGGGTCTTCGGGTGGGGAACAAATTATGCGTCGGAAACACATTATTTAAAGTGTGTATGGGGGGTAAAATTCCGCATAGATCTAGACGCTTAATTCCTTTACTAGAGAAATTTGCCTAACCAATATAGACCTAAGTTAACCTAACCAAATCTAAACCCTAACCAAAGTCTAAACCTAAACCTAACCTAACCAAATATAACCTAGCAAATATAACCTACCTTAACCTAACCAAATATAACCTAACCTCCTAGCGGTTATATGTTGGGGGTGTTCTCGACACTTCGGTCATCATTCTGTGAGGATCGTCAGGTTCACACGTCTCTGGGACTCAGAAGAAATCAATGAATTTTCCCTAGATCTAGGCAAATTTTACAACACCCCTAACTCAAAAACTATGTGGTTGCGACGCATATTTTTGGTACCTCCGGCACAACATGCCCGCATTGCCCCAGGTCCCCAAGCTTGTTTTTGTGGAGAGGTGGAGTTATGTGGCAAACACTGAGATAATACCCTACTTATTATGAGAAAGACACAAAAGCCGAACTCAATTATAAGGTATTTAATATATCATAACCATGAATAGTACAACCTACAAAGAGAATACTAACGACGAAATGAAAAATTTCGAGTTGTTTTGGTCAGAATTGATTTTCCAGTGCTATATTTCCGTGCTCGCTGACAACATAGAGAAGACCTGAGGTGAGGTTGATGGTGCAGAGGCTTCTTAAACCAGACAACAGTCACACAGCGAAAGTCTCATTAAGAAGTAAGCAAGTAGTAGGAACACATTACTACCTACCAGCTGCGTACCTTTTGACGAGGCTCTGTTTATGACTCGGTTTCTGATTTTAGAAGCCTCTGCATATCAGCCATTTACCTCAGGTCTTCTCTATAGTGTTGTCAGCGGACAGAGCACAGTAATATAGCACCTGGAATATCATTTCCCGCAAAAATACTCTAATTCTTCCTCATCGCCGTAGCTTTCCCTTCGTAGGTCCACCCGCGGCGACCCGCACTTATCCCCACATGCACCGATGGAAAACAAACCGTGACGGTAGTTATGTCTGGGGCCATTGAAACAAGTAATTATTTTCATTTATATCAAGTATCTACCTACCTTTATAATAGTATTGCTTTATATGCTGAAAAAACAACCACAATATTTGTACTGGGCTGCATCACAAACATGGTTTATGATCACAGTGTCGATATTTTTGCCTACGCGATAGCCCTTTTGAAAAAAAAAAATGGCTTGCCAATAGTGAACATGGCCGATGAAACATGTAAACAACTTTTTTTCCACTCTTTTATGGTCATACTCTATCCAAAAATCATGTTTGCAAAAATCTATAACGAACTTTTCAACGAGAGCTGTATTGATTACACACCAGACCACCACTACACTGGCTTGTATTACATTTGCATCTACTCTGTCCAATAACCTACACTTATATTCTGATGAACAGTGATCTGAATGTGGCCTGAGCTGATGTGCTGTCCAAGCTGCCCAACGTACTTTTATGATGCCTTGCTTGCACTGAGGCGCCAAGGCCTGTACTTCGCGCACTGCCATGGGGGCGGTGCTCGAACCCCAACGACCGAAACGGCAGTGAGCAGCCTGTCCTCTGCAACCTCACTTGGCTCCAGCAGAGCCGTGTGTGTGTTAACATCTGTGTGTGGTGTGTGTGTGCGCCTTATCGTAATTCCTGCCCCATCTGTTGTGACGAGGGTGAATGGCATTGATGTCCATGGTGACTAAGGTAAGACTGTTATATAGTGTTTATTTGATATAGAGGCATAAGGGGCTATGGACGTGGTGATGGCGAAGTATGTTGTGAGTTGGGTGGGAGAGAAAGAAGGTAAATCCAGCGGTTGCCCATACGCTCCCACTTCCCCCAACAGTTTTGGGGGAAGTGGGAATGCGGGGTTTCGGGTGGGGAACAAAGAATGCGTCGGAACACGTAATTTAAAGTTGTTTTAGGGGGGATAAAATCCCCTAGATCCCGGTAATTTCCTTATATCTAGAGAAATTTGCCTACCAAAATTAACCTAACCTAGCGAGGTGCTTGACCCAACCGAATAACCTCACCTAACCTAACCAAATTAATACCTAACCTACCCTAAAACTTACCTAGCGGGGTCGGGGGTGGGGGGGGTGTTCTCGACACTAAGGTCCATCCTTCTGTGTGAGGATCTCAGGTTTCACACGTCTCTGGACTCAGAAGTATCTAATTTAATTTTTTCCTAGATCTATGGGAATTTTTATAACTTCCATA
This sequence comes from Chionoecetes opilio, assembly GCA_016584305.1. Lineage (NCBI taxonomy): Eukaryota > Metazoa > Arthropoda > Malacostraca > Decapoda > Majidae > Chionoecetes > Chionoecetes opilio. Next base: position 11,856 of record JACEEZ010018691.1, on the reverse strand, counting down.
ACTCAAAAACTATGTGTTTGCGACGCATATGTTTTACCCCAGCCATATCCTGCAGTCCCCCCCAGTCCCCAAGCTTGTTTTAGGGGAGATTGGGGATATGGCAAACACTAGAATAATACCGAGAGGAGAGAGAGAGAGAGATTGCACAGTTCAGAAGTCGTGCCTGGCTTGAATGTTCGTCCAGTAGGGAGATGTGACGGAAGGGAGGCAAAGTGGGTGAGTGGAGAACAGGCTCGTGTCATGTCGTGTAATTTTTAGTGGGGAACTAGTTGTGATTATCGTGTTGCCCCGCGCGTCCTCCGTCAGCATGCCTTGGGGTGAGTGTTGGAATGGCTGTGCGTTACTCTGGGTTGGGCGGGCAAGGGTGGCCGCCCCAATGCCAGGGGATCTTTTTTTTTTGTTTTTTTTTTTTTTCCTATTGCTTTTAGTCTTAAGAGAGAAGCACGGGCTTAAATAAATCCCGTCGAGTGTTCGGTCTTTTATAAATGTTAACGGGGGGAGGGTAGGAGAAACAAGGGCAGCGCGTCGTAGTAAAGGAGAGGAGGCCCGAACGACACGTGCAGCCGTCATAATCGGCTCTGGGGAGGCAGGGAATCAGATGGCGAAGTGGGGTTGGATGCTGGGCAGTGGAGCCAGGTAGTGGTGCTCAAGGGAGTTTTTGGCTCTGCGAAACAGTGAAGGACAGGGGGGCAGGGGCGTCACCAAGTATTTGGGGTGAGCAATGGAAGCCGAGTCCTTAGTCTGACCAGCTGTCGTACTATCCGTTGGAGTGAACCTGTGAAAGGTGGAGGTGAGGCTTTTTGTGCTGGTGGATTGTGTACCATGTGACAGAACGAGAGCGCATGCTCCACAGCGTCGTTTGATAAGAAGTTGGGAGGCTGAAGAGCACAGCTCGGTTGACAGATAGAATTTATCTGGCTTAACTGGGGAGGAGGGGAAAGGTAACTAACCGGCGCTGTGCTGGCTCTGCGTGCTGCCTCGTCTGCTCGTTTCGTTACCCAGATACACCGACACTGGATTGGCACCCAATGAAGGGATCGTTTTGTGGCTTTTATATATGAGCGTCCAGGCGGCAGCCATTACGGTTTTATACATGGGCGTTTGTGAGTGTGTTGTGAGTGTGTATGTGTGTGGTGTGTATGTGTGTGTGCGTGTATGTGTGTGTGTGTGACTGTGGGGTGCAGGTTGTGTGTGTGTAGTGTGTGTTTATGTGTATGTGTGTGTGTGTGTGTGTGTTTGTGTGTGTGTGTGTGTGTGTGTGTGAGTGTGTGTTCTGTGTGTGTTGAGTGGGGGTGTGTGTGTGTATGTGTGTGTTGGTGTTGTGGTCCGGCGAGTGGGTGTCGTCAGGGATTTGGTAGCATTGGAGTAATGCTATGGCAGGCGATAATAAATGCATTTAGTATATTTACAAGTTCTTTGGTTTCCTATATATTTCCTTTTTTCATGTTTCCTTTTCCTCCATTTTATTTCCCTTTTGCATTGGTTTTCTTCCCTAATGCCTTCCTTTTTCTGTTCTTCTTTTCTTTATTTTAACAGTGGCCATTACTTTGTAGGTAATAGAGGATAGATACAAGAAGATTAACAATGTATCGCATTCTAGTTTCCCGCCATAGCTTTCCCCCTTGTATTGTCTTCTCCAATGAATTCATCTTCTGTATTAGTTTTCTCCTCTTGTCTTTCTATCCTTGCTCTATTATTTGTATCGCTTAACACGATTGTTTAAATGAGATCATGAGTAAAAGTTACGAGTCGCGTAGGATGAATTAAGGGAAAGAAAGGGGAGGAAAGGAGGAAAGTGGAAGAGTGAGAGAGAAAGTGGAGGGGCAGGGCTGGGAGAAATGGAGGGAGGGAGGGAGGGAAGTGGGGTAGTTAGGGGCAGGTGTAGAAGAGAGAGGGAGGAGAGCGGCGGGGAAGGGAAGGAGGCGGAGAGGGAGCGCTACCAACCCTATAAGCCTTATTAACCTCTGATGCTACACTAGCGCCACCCTCGGTAGATTAATCGTCCCCCCCATCCTCATGGGGCCACACTTGGCTGTCATACAGTGTTGGTGCTACTGGTGGGTATACAGTAGCGTCCGTTTTGTGACTCCCTACGCTTGGTCTATATCTGGTGCGAGCCTGCTGTGCACAACGTTCCTCCTCCTCCCACCCACCCGCTCTCTCTCTCTCTCCGTGCTGGTTATTCTTTTTATCCTTGGTATTTGTTTGATGTGTTTTTTATTACTTGGTCGGCCTTATTAATTTGTTGACTGAAAGAGAGAAAAAAGTTTTCGTTTTGTAAATGAATCGAACTCTTAAGATTTCGAATCACTTTTCATTGTTGTTGTGCTTTCGTTTGTGAGTTTGTTTGTGTCAGAATAAGCGTGGTGTGAGAGAGAGAGAGAGATAGAGAGGGAAGGGAGAGAGTGTATGCTAAAAGAAAATGCGAAGCTGAGATGAAACATTGACCCTTTATTGTGGTGGTGGTGGTGATGGTGTTAGTGTGTTTGGCAGTTGACTATTGTTATGGCGTAGACCCTGCAAGCGTTATAGGGTGGTGGTGATAGTAGTGGCTGGATAACGTATAGACTATAGACTATCGAGGTATGATAATGTTGATGATGGTGTTAAAGGGTACTATAGTGACGCCAAAGTGCATTGTATGGTAATTAAACCACCATTGAATAACATACGCAACATTGAACCCTTGAATAATTACTCTGATTAAGATTTGCTGTCAAGGAGGAAAGGATGATATTATGAGCTGGTGGAGAGAGGAGTGGGTCTCTCGCAAGGAGGGTGCAGGGGGGAGGGGAGGGGCAGCAGTGATTCTCCAGACGCTGAACAACATTTGTTTTTCTTACCTCCTCCTCCTCCTCCTCACTGCTCCTTCCTTATCATTACATTCCCAGTTTTATGTAACCTTGCGAATACCAGCATTTAATCTCCTCTCTTCTCTCTCTCGTCCTCTCTCCTCCTCTGCTTCCTCTCGCTCTCTCTCTCTCTCTCTCTCGCCTCCTCTCTCGTCATCTCATCCTCTCTCTCTCTCTCTCTCCTCTCTCTCCTCTCTCTTCCTCTCCTCTCATCTCTCTCTCTCTCTCTCTCTCTCTCTTCCTCTCTCTCTTCTCTTCTCAAGCCATCACCCCCGTGTTCACTCCCACACTTCTACGTGAGCAAATTATTGTCAGGTGCCGGGGAGGACTGTGCTTCCGTCCTCCTGGCATTGGGATAGAGGTGGTTACAAATTTGTTCTTCTCCCCGGGACATGAAGTCCATACCTTTATTGAGAGGGTTGGCCTTCTCAACAAGTTATGATGTTTTTAATATTCTTTTAGTATTGCTTTTAATGCACTATTGTTCTTTTATATATTTTGTTGTTTTTTATATATTTTGATTATATCTTAAAAATTTGTTTTTTAATATTACTTTTACTGACTTATGTAAGCTGGCGTCAATAACCCCGCAGTTGCGGCGCCTTAAAACTATAATATCTATCCATCACTCCCACACGGGCCGGCAATACAGGGGTGTCAACGGTGCTTCCCTGCAGGTCGCGTTTGCCTCCCCGCGAGGTTATGATGCGGCGTACTAATTTGCATAAAAATCATACGTGGGACATCCGGATGCCCTGTTAACAAGGCTAATAATTTTCTACACATATTTTCCAACCCTGAAATACCAATTAGAAGTATATTTCCGGGTGGTGCACGATGACCCCCTTTTCCTACTAGTGTAAAATGTGATTTTTTTGGCAATGGCAGCAAGATTTTGCATACTAAATTGCTATAAATGCATTTGATTACGTTAAAACTAGTCTTATCATGATTTTTGGCCCTAAAAACATGAGTCTAGACACCTTGTTTGTTCACCTGTCTGCCACATTTAGCGAGTTACTGTGAAAAATAGATTTTTCAGTAATGGCGGCACTAGTTTACATAAAAATCATACGTGGGACGTATGATGCCGGATGATGCCGGATGCCCTGTTAACAAGGCTAATCATTTTATACACATATTTTCCCGTCCAGAAACACCAATTAGAAGTATATTTCCGTGGGTGCACGATAACCTCCTTTTCCGACTAGACTATCAACGGTCGACACAGAGGTACGGTTTGCGCGGCGTCCTGTTTACAGTTATTTGGTCACCTCGTGTTTACTTCAATCAGCTGACTGTCTCTGCGTGCCGGTGTCTTGAGCTTAGTCCAAACTATTATGCTTGAGATCAAGATTGCAGTTCATATTTGTGGAGATTTTGTGTACTAAGAGTTACTTCAGCATATGAATGGACTGGCAATAGAAGGAAAACATATGTGTGGTGCAGAAAATATATGGTAATGGAAGGCCCCAAAAGAATGGTGCAGCCAGCTGCCTGAATCCTCGGGAGATCAGTGTGCGTGCCCCAAGACTTGCAGTGGTCAAATGTAACGCTAAGGTTCAACGGAAGACAACAAAAAAAGTCTGATAACCCGCGTCTGAATAAAAACGAAAAAATGAAAGAGAAAGAGATAAATTTACACTTTTTAAGTTTGTGAAATGTCCCCCACGCCAGCAAAGTTCGAGAATAACTCCTTTGTTCCATAACTTACCTGATTTATCTCTTGTTATATGTAAAGGGAAAACTAAAAAAAATTAAAAAACTTTTTAAAAATTCCGAAACTCCCTCGTCAAGATCCTAATAAAACAAAGGGCAAATCCGCTTTTCCCAAACAATTTTTTTTTTTTAAGTCTTAAATAGCGCCCAGACCCTTTTTATTTTTTGCCTAATTATTTCAATGCACATTCAAAACCCAAATCCACCAAAAAAATTGATTTTCCGGGCCCTTTTTCCGTAAAACGACTTTTGAAAAAAGCGCGCAAAAAAAAAAATTTCCCCCCAACAGGGCTACGACTGTTTTTGATGCGTCGAATAGGGATAGAGCCCCAAATGTAACTCGTAAACCTGTCCAATGATGTGACGATTGACTTCAGGTCAACAGTAAATCTGTCATGTGACAGAATTAGAGTACGACCCAAATCTAGACCGAACTAAATGACGGGGGTCGCGTATATGGGGAAAAAGAACCTCAGATAGTAAAAGGGGGGATCCCAGCCCTATTTTTGAGCCGAGTACGAGGTGGAAAAACAGTGTTGCAAGCCTCGGTTCACGGAGGACCTGGCACTTCTAAAAAACCGGTTTGGGTAAGTGGGAAAATTGGGGAAAATTTTGTGTTGGGAATCACATGAAGGTACTTTCAAAAAACCCTAGGGTTAGTTTTGGAGCGTTACAGAAAAACGTCATTACTGGGAAAACCCACATACTAGCATTCCTATAGCATAAGTTGGAAAATATGCGGGGGGGAAAGGGAGAAAGTGTGAACCCAAAGGGAGTGTGACAGATTTGTGTGCAGACTGCCATAAAAGACAGACTTAACAGCTCTTGGTGTGTCAAACCCAAGTCTCCAGTCGGGCCCAGTGGCGTAGCTAGGTATCTGAAAAGGTAGGGACTGGGCAAGCGGGCTAAGGGACATTCGATGCCAATAAGGGTCAAGGCATATTCTAAGACCCATCATGGGGGGTATTAGAACTTACAAAAAACGGCAGCCAGGGCCTTTTTGGGGCGGGGGTCCCCGAATTTTCGTATTTGCCACTGATTACCTGGCGGAGTGAATAGGTCAAAATTTGTGAATAAAACCTTTAAATAAATTTAAAAAAATTTAAATTTATTCGATATTTAAAATGCAAACTTCTGCCCCCACATTTCCATATAACCAGTGAGGGCCTGGGGGACTGAGGGACACGTACTATACTATAGTGGCATGTAAGTGTACACTATAACATATAACTAAAAAATTGGGTAACAAAAATGTAGGCAACATGACAGACTTTTAAATCAACACTTATTTTAATATAATTAAAAATTATATTATATATATATAATATTATAATATATATATATATATATATTTAAAATTATTATATATATATATTATTATATAATATTTATATATATATATATATATATTTTAACAAAAGTGTTGATTAATGTCTTCTGTTTCTACTTTTTTGCACCATTTTATACATTCTTCATAGTATGTATTTCCTTTAAAAAACATTTGCAAATTTTTTCTCAATATGTTACCAATTATATATTATTATATATAATATAAAATTATATATTATATATATATATATAATATATTATATATATATATATATATATATATATATATTATATTGAAAACTAAGGTTCCCCCCTTATAAACCCTTGTTCTCCCAATAAACATCTAATGTAACAGTATTACAATAGACCTTTTTTGAAATTTTATCATGTTAAGAAGTTTCGTTCTTTAGGGATCCTTCAAAAATGTTGTTTTTTCCCCGAGTTATCGAGCACTTATTTTTTCGGGTCCCGGGTGTGGAAATTGCCACAAATGCCAACAGTGGGAATTGTATTTGCCAACCACAAATTTGTCAAGCAAAGTGAAGGACCCAACCCCCCAATGCTACTTTAAGTGCATACAGTGCCCCCAGGATTTGGGGGCGGTGTTTAACCCTTGGGCATTGGAGGTTGCCTTCCTGACTACAGAGCCAAAAATGGTACCTCCCATCAAGGGGCCCAACTGAGTGGGGTTTCAATAACATACTTACTCAACAAATACTTTTATTTTCTTGAAAAATTTGATAAAAAAGTGAATTTAGTTGTAAAAAACGGGGACATTGTTTTTTTGATTGATTGTTTAAATGCCAAAAAAGGGTGAATTGCCAGCCCAGAGGTATAGGGATTTGGGGCAAAGATAAAAGGGGGGGGGTTAAAAGAATAAAATGAAACGATGAGGGAAGGGAAAGAACGGAATGTCAGCAGGATGTTCTATCAGATGTTCTTCAGATGAAAACTGAAAATGCACTTCTGATTCGAAGTGGTAATAGGACAACCTCTGTAGAAAACGTTGTGGAAACCCCACAGTTAGCACATTGTTGTTTGCACCAAATTTTTCCCAGGCATCATTAATGAAATCATAATAATTTGGGGCATACCCAAAAGGGCGCGTCGCCTTGCCCACCCTACGGGCCCCAAACTCCCTAGAAGCCTCCAAACCCTGGACCTTGGTTTTAACCCAGGAGCCCTAAAGCCCAAAAAGGCTTCCCTCCTCGGCAGCGCCTCGAGCGCCATCACCAGGACCTCCAGCGACCAGCAAAGATTACTGCATCATGGGCAAAAAAAAAAAGGTCGTGATTTTGGGTGTTGCCGGGGGATGCTCCACAACACTTTGATCTCAACTTTCCCAAAATCCCCCAGTCCATAAAATTTAAAAGTGTAGGGAAAGGGACCACCCTTGCCTCAATCCTGTATTTCAAAAAAACTGGATAATACCCCCCCCACACTTCATGCACTCTCAGTCCCAAGTAAAAAACCATTTATCAAATCAATAGCCTTGCGGAATCCCGCAAAGCCAGAAACCCCAAGTGACTCACGATGCACCGAGTCAAACCCCCTTCTTGAATACATTTGAAAAGCACCCCCTGTCGAAACTCACGCGGCGTTCCACCAGGAACGAAGCGCTGGGTCGGTCCGTTGTTGACTTACCGGGTTGAACCCAGACTGCTGAGTCTCTGATGCTTCAGCGATGACTGCGGATCAGTGTCAGAAATAGGGGGCAAGCACCTTGCCAGCACGCTGAGCATGTAATACCCGGGAATTGTTGCAGTCCTGAGGGTCCCCTTTTCCCTTTCCGATGGGGACACCAGCCCCCCTTTTCCGTTTGGAGAAGAACCTGTTTGCCACAGGCAGTCGGGAAAACATGAAACCCCCGCGGATATGCCTCCCCCCCGTTTTGGGGAGCTCCGCCGATATTACAAACACCGCTGCCTTCCCACCCCTAAACTTTGTACAGCCCTTGCTTCATCAGAGGGTGGGGTTTTGAAAGGGGAGGATGGGCATCCAACCACAGACAGGGCAGTTACCTGAAAAAAAAAAGGGTGTTTCATTTTTAAGTCAGAAAAAAAACTGGCTAGGTTATTAAACCCATAAAACAAAAAGACAAAATTTCCCCGGTAACGATTTTTGGATATTTGTGCAAATATGATGCGGCCAGTTATTACTACAGAACTTTGGTAATTTGCAAATTCAAAACAACACAATTCGGGACTGATCTGGTGTGAAATGTTTTTTTGGGGGGGCATTAGAAAACATGTAAAAATTATGTCACCAAAGCTACTGGTTATGGTAAATTTTAAATACTAAAAAAACGGAATAAAAATAATCAAGTGGAAAGAAAAAAAAAAGGCAATTTTTTCAAAAAAAAAACAAAAATCTATCAGAATAAATAGTTTTTTCTGAAAATGTGCAAAAAAAAAATCTTTAACCCTAAAAACCATTCTAGTCCTTTCCCGCCCTTAGGTCTCGAAGGGGCTTATTGGGAAGGTTAGGGTTTGTAATACTTTTTTTTTGGGTGGTGGGGTAAGGGGGGTTTTTTGAGGAGGGGGGAAAACAGCATCCTCCCCCTTTATAATGACTTTTTTTAGGGTTTGAATATACGTGAAGGTCTGAAAAACACAAATGTAAAACTGCATTTTAAAAAAATACCCCTAGTGGCCAATACTCTCCTGCATAACCCCCCCAGATCCCCCGCTATTAAATGCCTAAACCCCGGTATTGATTACGCCCAAACCCAAACTTACTGAGGGGGGTTTTCTTCCCCCAAGACCCATTGTGTCTTTTTCATTTCCCCACGCTGTTGTAGGGGTTAGAAAACTGCAAAAAAGGTTTTTGAAATTTGCCGATAGGAATAAGCACGTAGTTTTTAACCGTCCCCAAAATAGACCTGTTTATTTGCTGTAACCTGGAACTGTCGCCAATAGGAAATTTTCGCTGACGACGATGTTCCCAAATTTTTCACGTCGGGTTGTGTTCCGATTTTTGGGGCGTTCCCGGTTTTTTATTTGGATTTTATTTATTACTCCATATAACATTTAACCAACTTTTACTGGAAATATTGCCGAAATTAGGATAAATTTCTAGCGTTTGCAAAAAAAAGCGGTGCATAGGAGATATGAAAATTAATAACTAAACCCCCCCTTTTACTCCAAAAAAAACCTAAAACCCCCCTTTTAAAACCCAACTTAAATCAATTCGCATTAAATGGATCCACGGCAAGGATCAATTGAGGGGAGCGGTCATAAGAGGAAAAGAGTGAAACTAAGGAGTATTTTTATACACTTTACTCTTGAAAAACCCCCGGGAAGCTTCGGTTTTGGGTTTATGAGGTTTTATGAACCATTAGTAATAACTTTGTGGGGAAACACAAAGCGGGGATTTTTGAGAAAAACCCATGGTTAGTTTTAAAACTACACAAACGTCTTATCAGAAACCACTCTCACATAAGAGTTGGGAAAAATGCTGCCCGTAAAAAACCCGCCTTTCTCCTCCAAAAAAGATTTCATACCCCAAGTAAGTATTTGTGACGGAAGCTCATTGAAAATGTTTTTAAATTAAAAAGGAAAAAAACCAACCCCCTCCCCAAATTTTGTATGGAATTTGGTCCTGTGTAAAAATTACTTTTTTTTTTCCCACACCTCCACAATCCCTTCAATACCTCAAAAAAATTTTAAAAATGGGGAGAGATGCCCCCCCCAATAAAAGACCCCCCTGGACCCCCCCAAAAATTTTAATATGGTTAAGACTAAAACTAAACCCCACATAACCCAACCTAAACCCACTAAAACCTCCTAGCGGAAATTCCAAAAAAATAAGAAACCCAACCCTTTTTCCTAAAAATCCTGGTAAAATTTAGTTTTTTTTGCAAAATTTGAAATTGATCGGAGCTTTTTTTGGGAAGGTTTGGTAAAGGTTTGTAAAATTATTTTAGGGAGTCCAGGGGGGGTTGAAGGGGGGATCCCTCCCTACTTTATAATTACGTTGAGAATTCTGAAGGGGTATGTGAGGCCTTCGGATGAAAGATAAAAAATAATAATAAGGACGGAAAGGACTCTAGAATTTTTCCAGAATTTTAAATTTGGCAAAAATTCCAGGTCACGCAAATAATCAAACGACAAGTTGGGATGTTTTTAACTACGTGCCTTGTAAGCATTGAACTGCAGTAAACTAAAAAAGGTATTATTCTAGTGTTTGCCCATACTCCCCCCCTCCCACAAAAAAGCTTGGGGGCCTGGGGGAATGCGGGGGTATTTGGGGTGGGGGACAAAAAAAGCGTCGCAACACATAGTTTTTTTAGTTTGGGGTGTTTAAAAAATTCATAGAACTGGGAAAAATTTTTTGGGTTTCTTTTGAGAAGAAGTGTGTAGCTGCCCATCCCCACAGAAGATGACCCAAATGTCGAGAACCCCCCCCCCCCGCGCTAGGAGGTAGGGTTTTTTTGTTTAGGTTGGGAGGTTATATTTTTGGTTAGGCTAGGTAGATTTGGTTTTGGTTGGTTTTGATTTTGGGTTAGGTAGGGTTTCGGACCAAATCGGGGGGTCAGCCCCCCGGGGTTAGGTTAGGTTAATTTTGGGTTGGGAAATTTCTCAATATAGGAAATTTCCCCCGATCTAGGGGGCTTTATCCCCCTCCCCAACTCTTAAATTTTTGTGTTGCCGGCTAATTTTTCTCCACCCCCAAAATCCTTCCCACATCCCCAAAAATTTTTTGGGGGGAAATGGGAGAGTATGGGAAACATATAATTTTACCTAAAAAAAAACCCCTAATAAGGCGGAAAAGGACTCTAGAATTTTTCCAAACCCCAAAGGAAAGCATAACACAAGAGGTATGATCTGAAATACTCATTGCCGTTACCTTTAATTTCTTCCCGCTTCCTGACAGAGATCGAGGACGTTTTGGAGCGGGTGGGTTTTTCCGAGCATGAGGTGGGGAGATGGGCGTGCGTGAGTACCTCGACGTCCCCCCAACCCTGCCCCCTCAGGAGTCTGGCAACTTGGACAAAAGGGGCCCGGGGCGGGGGTCAAGTTCTTGCTCTTGTTTTGGTCGAAGCAAAGTGGAGCAGGTGCCCCCCCGGGTAATTGTCGGGGCCTGGAATTATCCCCTTTAAAACCAAATTTCGCTACATTCCTATAGACACTTTCTCATTTTCTGTAGCAATCCGCTGGAAAGGGTCACTACAAATCCTTTCAAATTAACTTCCCTTCCAATTTCTTGTCCACCGCACAAACTTTCCTACATTTAACGTTTTGGTATCATAGGAAACTTGTGCAACTTCTCTCGAAAGGGAAGCTGTCTTTCTGCACCCCTAAGGATGCATGAATTGGCATATCGCAAAAAAAATCATCAGAAACCCCAAAAATCTTCAAGTACTATATATATCTCCCGTTTTAATTAATTTTAATTTCCCTATTCTATAAAATACTTTATTTCCCCATTTATAAATTTTTAAAACCGGGGATTTTTAATTTTTGGCGGAATTTTCCCTATCAAAAAAAACGACTATTTTGAATTTCGTTTGGTATTTTGAGAAAACCGGGGAAAATTTGAGTTTTAGCTTTTAAAACAAATTCTCCGTTTTATTGCTCTTTGCAAATTAGCTTCTTGTTGTCACGCCCCATTTAGTTTTTTTTTATCCTTTTTCCTCCTTTTCCCCTTTTCCCCCCTTTTCCTCTTCTTTTTTTTCTTCTTCTTTTTTCGTCTTTTCTCCTTTCCTCCCTCTCCTCCTTTTTTTTCCCCCCTTCCCTTTTTCTTTTGCATTTTCCTCCCTTGCCTTTACCCCCCCCTCTTTCTTTAAGGCTGGGGCCAAAAATTTTCCAAACCCCCACCCCACCCCACAAAAACAACCCAAAAAACACACACACAAACCCCCCAACAAACAAAAAAAAAAAAAAAACACACCCCCAACACACAAAACACACGAAAACAAACGCCCCAAAAAACCAACACACCCCCCAAACACAAC
>JACEEZ010018690.1:60000-80585 GCA_016584305.1 Chionoecetes opilio | reverse complement strand
CGCGCCGCCCCCCGCCCCATAAACCAAAGGGAGCGGGGGGCCTCCCCCCCCGCCCCCCTGTGACCACGTGCTGCGGCTACAGCGGGGGGCTGATGCCCGCTCATTTTTACTGGCTGTATTGTTGAGTGTATTTTTGTTGTGCAAGTATATGTATATGTATATATTTTATGTAATGATTAAAAAAAAAAAAAAAAAAAAAAAAAAAAAAAAAAAGCTGGTTTTGTAATATCACGCGGACTCCTAAGCGGGGGGGGAGGCAGGGGGGTCCTAGGTATAGGCGACATGGCAATCGCCCGGGGCGGCTGCGAGGGGGGCATGGATGCCCAAAAAAAAAAATCAAAAAAAAAATTATTAATCAAAAAATGATGTTTAAAATAAAAATAATATGTTAATCTTATAGTAATATCAAGAAAAATTTCATGGTGGGGGACTGTGTATTAATGTGCTTGAATAATGGGGCAAGGGGAGGCTTTCCCGATCATGCTGGGGCTCGGTCAGCTGATTGTGCTCAAGTTTTGGGCAGCGTGTCTGGCCCCTGAGTCGTTTCCCAAATTCCAAATTTTGTTGTTCTTGTTTTAATTGCCCCCGTTGGGGGATGTGCGGGCCAAAAAAAAAAGGAAAAAAAAGGGTATGCCTAGGGCTAGTTGGGAAAATTAAAAAATACGAGAAGGAAAAACGGGGAAAGAGTAAAGGTATGCGCGTGTATTTTTTGTGTGCGGGATAAAAAGGGTGTAAAACGAAAATGGTTTTTAGCCGGGGTTTGTTGTGCTATTTCACATGGAAAAAAACCCTTTAGCAACTATCATTGCAAAATTTAAAAACAGAAAATGCTGCATTTTTAAAATTTGAAGTTTGGTACCTGCACAAAACCATTCAACTTACAACCCATTATGATTTGGTAGGTGACATCATATTTTTCCCTTTTGCTTGTATTGACTACCCTAGGTTTTCTAAAACCCAATAAGGGGATTTCCCAAGTTGTGGGCTAATTTAAAAAAGACTTCAAAATCAGGGCGCCCCCCAGGAATTTTTCCGGGGGGGGGCCTTTTTTTTTTTTCCCCGCATATAAAAACCCCTAATTCTCGCTACCTCTGATGGAAAGTTTGCCCCCCATAAGCTGTTTCCCCCTTATCAGGTCTAAGCTTTTTAAAAGCTCTGAAAAAAAATATGTTGGCGGGGTTAGATCTGTCCAAGGGCTTTTCTGAATAATTTTTTCGAAAAAATAAAGGGTAGGTGTTCACGGGCAGGTGCGGGGTCACATCGTTAAGCCTGTAATACTTTTTTGGATTACATAAAGATCCGCCACCCAGTCTTGCCCCTTTTACCATTTATTGACATATGACACAATACTTCTATTGACCAAATTAGCGACTTGGGGAGGGGACCCCCCCTTGACCTCCCCTAGTTCCAACCTAACTGGACTGGTTTAACCTAACCTAAAGGGGTTTTAAACCCACTCTCACCCACATAAAGATTTCACCTCAATGTATTGGGGTGGGGATCTTATTTTATCTTTTAACCGACTGTTATAATTCTGATTTCTTACATGGATAACTTTTCCCGGGGGGGGGGGCGGCCCCGTTTGGCAAAGAAGCTAGGGTGCCCCACCGGGGTGCGCCCCCCGGGTCTTATATGCTAATATTTTGTAATATGTTGATTGTTGAGTCTTGGGAACATGCCTTAAATTTAGCCAATATTATGTTGTTTCCTTCCTTTTTAATTTAAAGTTATTTACAATTTGTTGTTTTTTTGTGCAATAATTTTCTAAAAACAAATTAATTATTTCTTTGTAAATTCAGGGGCATTTCTAAATTTTTTTTGGGCACCGTCTGCGTAGTCAGGTAGGACCCTTTAAATTTGCTTTTTCTACAATTGTTATATTTTTTATCTATGTAATTTGCTTCTCTTATTATTTGATGTAAACTACAAATTCTCTATTTTTTTGTTTTTTTTTTAATGCATGTATTAATTGAATTTTTAAATGTTTCTTTAATTGGTTTTTATTTGTATATTTAGGGTTCATATATTTTTTTTATAATTTTTGAATTTTTTGAAATGTACGGATTCTTTTTTTTGGGTTTCTAGAATCTTGATAAAAGAAATTTTGAGTTGATTTAGACTTTTTTTGTGTGTAACAGCGGAAGGGGGGGGGGGGGGGGCGCCAAAAGTTCGGGTTCGCCCGGGCGTCCACAAGCCGGGACCGCCCGGGGTAGGCCATGATCCGCGGTTGCATGCTGTCCAAACTGCCGGGTGGCAATCAGGTACCATTCCTCCTACGAAAAGGGGCGTCGCCCTATCTAGAAAGGAAAGAGGACCGTCAGGATTGCAACAATTACCGCGGAATTCCTGCCAGCGTGCCGGGCGGGGCTTCCCCTTTTATTGCTGATACGGACCCGCTTCTCTCCTAAACATCAGAGACCCAGCGTCGGTTCACGCCTGGAAAGTAAAACAACGGACCGTATCCTAGCGCTTCGTGTCCCGGTGGAACCCCGACTGGTTTCGACAGGGGATTTGCAGCCTAGGGATCTCAAAAGGCTTTTTTACTCAGTGCATCTGATCATTTTGGGGATCTTCTGCGAATTTTCCGCAGGTTTCCTGCAAGGACTATTTTGGTTTTGAAAACCGTCTTATTCCGGGATGAGAGTCTGTGAAAGGGGGGGCAGGTGTTTACTTCTTTTCCTGTTAAAAAGGAGTGAGGAAGGGGGCGTCCCTTTCCCCACACTTTTCAACGCTTGTATGGCCTGGGTATTGGACAAGGTTTAGATCAAAGTGATTGTGGAGCACCGTCGGGAACACCAAAATCCTGTCGGTTTTTCCCAGACGTAATCTTTTGTGAGTCCTGGGGTCCCGGTGAGGCTCCGAGGGGCTGCACGAGGAGGCAAAGCCTTTGGGACTTGAGGTCTCCTGGCTTAAGACCCAAGGGGCCAGGGGTTTAGAACTTACTAGGAAGCATAAATCTGTTTATGCGTGCGGGGAGGGCTTGAGATCTTGGAAAGTTTTTTCATCCTTGGGAGGCGTCCATAATGACGGGGGGTCACGTCAAGAATCTTTCGGCGGATTGGCTAGCCTACGGGGTTATGGACTCCTCAGCGGGGGTATTTGGCGTTCGGGACCTGTGGGAGGAGGACAAAATCCGGATTTCAAATCGTTGTGATCCCGTCTTACTATATGGGTTTTAAAACATGGAATTTTCTAAATAGTGACTTGAAAGACGAATCAAAGCCTTTGGTAAAAATGTCTTGCAAAATCATGGGGTTTGCTGGGAATTACGGTCAAATCACGATTGCACCGTGAGACGAATCGAGGTCTATTGCCCGCATGTCCCCTCCGCCAACTTCGCTATTGATCATTTGCACGCTACCTAAAACCCTCCCTTTCCCCTGGGTTGTACTTAAGAGACAACGGCTGGAGGAGGCCAAGGGGGCACCCCAAGGGTCGTGGTGGGCAAGTTGATGTTTCTTGTCGAGATTGCTTGGTTGGGAAAGGAGCCTGCATGGAGATTCGCGCGTGGTGACCCCCGCGAGTGGCGTCGTAGGGTTGGCGAGGCGACGCGCCCCCTGGCGTATGCCCCCATTGATTGATTGGTCATCATCACCTCTATTGTATTCGCAAATCTCTTTTTCTCTTTGTTTTTTCCATTTTTTTGGGTATATCTTCCACAAATTTCTCCCACTAAACTTTTCTTCCATTGATATTTGTTTTCTATGAAGTTGTCAGCTTTCATTAAGTAAGTTCTTAAAATCTTTTCATACGCTATCATTTCCTTCAATTTTCATATTTTTCTTACTTACATTCGTCGGTATTTTTTTCTTCTTCCATATTTTTTTCTCTATTTTTTTCTAAAATTTCTACACGTTTTATCAACCCTTTCATATTTATAATTTCTTCTAATGTTTCCTCTTTTTTTTTTTTTAGATTTTTTTTTTATATATTTCTTACTCTTTTTCTACTTTTTTTTTATTTCTTCTATTTTTTCTCTGTATTTTTTTTCTTCTCTATTTTCAATATTTTTGACTCACTTTTTCTACCCTTTCTTTATATTTTCAGTTCAATTTTTTTTTCTCTCTTTCCATTTTTTTTCCTCGTTTTTTTTTTTTTTTTTTCCCCTTTACGCGGGGTGTCCCAATTATAGCCTCTATTCTTTAAAAAAACCGTAAAAGAGGGAGCTTAACCGATAAGGTTTGAAGGAAGGGGGAGAAGGGAAGGAAGAAGGGAAGGGAAAAAAAGGAGGGAAAGGGAAGAAGGGAAAGAAAAGGGAAAAGTGGGAAATAGAGAAAAGAGGGTGGTGGGTGGAAAAGAAAGGAAAGGGAAAAAGGGGGATGGATGGGGAAGAAAAAAGGAAGGAAGGGTAAAGAGAATAGGAGGAGAGAGAGCGAGAGAGAGAGAAGAGAAGGGGAAAAGAAGAGAGAGAGAGAGAGAGAGGAGAGAGAAGAAGAAGAGAGGAGGAGAGAGAGAGAGATAGAGAGAGGAAGAGAAAAAGAGAGGAAAAAGAGGAGAGGGGAGAGAGGAGAGAGAGAGAGGAGAGAGAAGGGTAGGATAAAGAAAGGGGAAAGAGGGATTTTAAAAAGGAAAAGAGAAGGAGAAAAAGGAAGGAAGGAAGGTAGGAAAAAAAAGGAAAGGGGGGGGGAAAAAAGAAGGGAGAGGGAAGGGAATATGTGGGAAAAAATAAATAAAGAGAAAAAGGGTAGGTAAAGGAAGGGTCAAGGAAGGGGGGGGATTTTAGAAAAAGGGGGAAAAAGAAGGGAGAGAGGTTTGGGAAAAAATGAAAAAAGAAGGAAGGAAAGGGTAGTAATTATTGTAGTAGTATAGTAATTTGGGGTTTTTTTTGATTTCTACAAACTATACTACTACAAATTTCTATTCTACCAAAATAAAAAAAACAATACCTCACTATACTTTACACTACTAAGAACATAAGAAAATAAAGAAGCTACAAGAGGCCGCGAGACCTACACGTGGTAGTTCCTGTTACGTAACACTACCTACATCCACCTCTCTTGCCCATCCATGAAATGATCTAACCTCCTTTTAAAGCTCCTTAATGACTCCGTACTAACTACCTGCCTACTGAGTCCATTCCAATCAGTTACCACCCTATTTGTGAACCAGTTTGTCCCTATTTCTTTTTGATATCTACGCTTTTCCAGATTGAATATGTTACTTCTTGTTCTACCTTGGTTACTAGCCGTAAGAACTTTTCCTACCTCTCCTTTAGTGTATCCCTTTATCCACTTAAAAACTTATATCAGGTCGCCCCTTACTCTACGCCTCTCGAGTGAGTGTAAATTTAATAGCTTCAATCTCTTCTCATAACTAATGTTACGCATCCCCTGTATCATTTTGGCTATCCTTCTCTACACTGTTTCTAACAAGGCTATATCCATCCTGTAATACGGAGACCAAAACTGAACTGCATAGTCTAGGTGAGGTCTGACTAGAGCCAAATAACGTTTTAAAATAACCTCAACACTTCTACTTTAACACTTCTGGTATTAAATCCTAACACCCTATTAGCTCTATTTCCAGCCTCAACGCATTGTTTCCTAGGTCGGAGGTCTGGGCTCACCCTCACTCCCAGATCTTTTTCATCTTCTGATCTTTTCAGAGATACATTGTGTATAGTGTATCTATTACCAGGATTTTTATACCAACATTAATTACGCTACACTTACCAATACTAAATTCCATCTGTCATATCATGTCATACTACCCACTCATTTAATTGATCTAAGTCTCTCTGCAAACCATTTACATCAGACTGTGATCCAATAATCCTACCAACCTTAGTATCATCAGCAAACTTGCTGATATCACTGCTAATCCCACTATCTAAGTCGTTGATGTAAATACAAAATAGTAATGAACCCAAAACAGACCCTTGTGGAACCCCATTTGTTACCTGCCCCCATTCAGATTTAGAACCATTAATGTAACCCTTTGTTGCCTATCACTTAGCCAAGCTCTAATCCAACGAGGAACCTTCCCATCTATTTATTCCTTGAGCCTTCACCTTATGTAAGAGTCTCTCGTGTGGTACCTTAACGAAACATTAGAAATATTGAAAAAAGAAAGAAAATAATATAGAGAAATAGATAAAAAAAAAATTAATAAAAAGGAGCAGAAAAAGTGAGAGTAATAAATATATAAAAAAGAAAGAAAATAATGAAAGAAAAAATTAAAATTGAAGAATGAAGAAAAAAATGGGTAAAATGAGTATTAAATATAGAAGAAAGAAAGAAAAAAGAATAAGGTAGAAAAAAAGAGATAATATAGTCAGACGAATGGAAATAAATGAAAATATAAGTTTGAAAGCTAATTGAGATATCTTCTATTATCTTTATCTACATCTATTATCTATCTATATTATCTATATATATAGTATAAATATTATATATATATATATATATATATATATAATATTATTATATATAAATATATATTTTTAAAAAAAGGCCCCCCCGCCCCCTTATTTTTTTCCCTTTTTCCCCGGAAATTTTTTGGAGTTGTAAATTTTAATCCCCTTCAAAATCCCCCCCTTTTTTTTCTTTTAAACCAAAATTTTTTTGAACGCTTTTTCCCTTTTTTATCATTTTTTTGGCTTTTTTCCCCCCCCCCCCCCCCCCCCCCCCCCCCCCCCCCCCCCCCCCCCCCCCCCCCCCCCCCCCCCCCCCCTTTTTTTTTTTTTTTTTTTTTTTTTTTTTTTTTTTTTTTTTTTTTTTTTTTTTTTTTTTTTTTTTTTTTTTTTTTTTTTTTTTTTTTTTTTTTTTTTTTTTTTTTCTCTAATGTTTTTTTTTTAAAAAAAAACTATAATTTAAAATTTTTAGGACCAAAATAACCCCTTTGCTGCCCCCTATTATTTATAAAAAAATAATTTTAAAATATAATTTATTAAATTTCTTATTAAATTAAAATATTAGTTATTAGTAAAAAAATTTTAATATATCCGGGGTTATATAAGGGCTTTTTGGGGGGGGCCGAGAACGGAGAGGAAAAGGAAAACGACAAAAGAAAAAAAAAGAAAGAAAAACCCCCAAAAGAAACCCCGGAAAAAAAGACGGAAAAAAATTAAATTAAGATAAAGAAACTTCAATCAAACCCCTTTTAATTTGAATTTCCCAACAAAAATTATTAATCCCCAAAGCCGGGCCCCCCAGGCCTAGGAAAACCCTTGGGTTTTGGGACCTTCCAAAACCCGGGCCCCCATTTTTTTACCGGATTTTAAACCAGAAAGCCCCGGGGCCCTTTAAACCAAACCGGGGAAATTAAAAAGGGAAAATAATATAAAAATTTTAATAAAAAAAATTTTTTAATAAAAGAGGCAGGAAAAAGGAGAGAAAAAAAAAAAAAGCCCCGGGAAAATTTGAAAAAAATTAAAATTGGGAAGGGGAAAAAAAAGGGAAAAGGGTTTTTGAAAAGAAAAAAAAAAGAAGGTTTTGGGTTTTGCCACCCAAAAGAAAAAAGGGGTAAAGTTTAAAGCGGGAACAATTTCTTTGGGTTATTATTTCCCAAAAGGGGGGTCCTTCTATTTTTCACCCCTTAATTAATGGGGGAAAATAAAAAAAATAAAAATTTTCCCCCCTTTAAATATTTTTTAAAAATTAAAAAAAGAAAAAAAAAAAAAAAAATAAAATTTAATTTAAAATTTTTACCTTTAATAAATATTTAATTTTAATATTTAAAAATTTCCCCTAACCCCCAATTATTGGGGGGGGAGCCGGGAGGGAAGGAGGGGGGGCGGGGGGGAAGAGAAGAAGGAGGGTAAAAAGAAGAAGCGGGGAGGAAAGAAGGAGAGTTTTAAGAAAAATAAGAAAGCAAAGGAGTTTTGGCCCAAAAAAGGGGAAAGGGACAACAAAGGTAAAACGGGGGAAAAACCCCGGGGGGTTTAAAGCCCCAAAGCGGGATCAAAAGAAAAATTAAACCCCCCTACGGGATCAATAAAAAATATAAAAAAAGGGAGAGAGAAAAGAGGGGAGTTAGAGAATAGAGAGAAGAAAGGGGGAGGGGAAGAGAGAGAGGGGAGGAGAGAAAAAGGAAGAGAAAAGGAGAAAAGAAAGGAGAGGGGAAAAGAGAAGAGAGAAAAGAGCGAGAGAGGGGGAAAGGGAGAGAGAGAGAAGAGAGAGATAATTAAGTTCAAAAAGTTTAACTGTCTTCTTGTGAATCTTCAAAAATTCTGTATTTTTTTGGGGCTTTAATCTAACGTCCCGTTGTGTGGGGTGTGTGTGTGTGTGTGTGTTTTACACGCCCCAAAGGGGGTTCCCGGGGACTCGGGGAATAAATTAACATTTTAAAGGGCCCCTTTAAACCCCCCTTCACGCCCAAACCCTTTTCCCCCTTTTCCCATGTAAAATCTTTCTTTTGTTAGCCTAGGATTACAAAAAGTGTGTTCAAATACCGTTTCGATGGGGGACAAGGATACTAACAAAGGTATATTATAAAATATGGGCTTATCTTCATTAAAAATTTTTAAAAAGGGTAGCCATTGCAATGAAAATTACGTTCCAGGTTTAAAAGGCCCAAAAAGGGGTTTAATCCCCCCCCCTTTCCCCCCTCTCTCCCTCTCTCCCTCTCTCTCTCCCCTCCCTCTCTCTTCTCTCTTTTTTTTTTATTGTACCCCTCTCTCCCCCTCCCCTCGCCCCCCTCCCCCCTCCCCCCCCCCTTCTCTCCCTATACTCTCTCTCTCTCTTTTCTCTCTCCCCTTTTTACTCTCTCTCTCTCTCTCTCCCCTCCTCCCCGCTCCCCTAATTTTCTCCTCTCTCTACTTTTTTCTCTCTTTTACATTTTCCTCTCTCTCTCTATCTTTCCCCCCTTTTTTAAAACACTTTCTCTCTCTCTCTGTGTGTTTCTTCTTTCTCAAACTGTCTCTCTCTCTGTGTGTGTGTGTGTGTCTCACTCTTTTTTTTTCTGTGTGTGTCTGTCTTTTTTTTCCTCTTTTTTCCCCTCCCCTTTCTTGTTATTTTTTGTAGGTAACTGACGGTTTTTAGAGAGAAGAGAGAGAGAGAGGGAGAGAGAGAGAGAGAGAGGGGAAGAGAGAGGAGAGGGGAGGAAAAGGGGAGAAGAGGGGAGAGAGATGGAGAGAAAAAAAAAAAAATGGGAGAAAAAGAGAGAGGGGAATCAAACCCCCCAAAACATAAAGGCGTTCCGTTTAAAAAGAAACTTGGACTCTATTTCCTGTTCTGTGTATAGGAGAAGAAGGAGGAGTAGGAGGAGTAGGAGGAGGAGGAGGAGGAGGAGGAGGAGGTGGAGGGGGAGGAGGAGGAGGAAGAGAAGGAGGAGGAGGAGGAGGAGGAGGAGGTGCAAGGAGACACGAGGGAACATTTGCCCTTTAAAATTAAAAGTTTTTTGTGGCCCAAGGGGGAAAAATGAGGGTAAAAGAGAGAGAGTTGGGCTAAACATTTTCTCACGATTTGTTTTTCCAACTCGATCGATTTGAAAATAAGGGAGAAAATTCGCGTGTGTGTGTGTGTGTGTGTGTGTGTTTTGGGTTGGGGTTGTGTGTGTGTGGGGTGGGGTTGTGTGGGGTGGTGTGTGTTTTAATGTTTGGTGTTGTGTGGGGTTTTGGGGTGTGTGTGTGTGTGTGTGTGTGTGTATATGTGTGTGGCTTCCCTTTTTACTTGATTTGGGGATAAATACAAATAATGAAGTTGTTGTGTGAGCTTGAAGAATAGAAGGAGGAGGGGAAGAGGAAAAATAAGGACAATTATGTAGATTATAGCACGTGTTTTTGTGTGTTGTGGGGGTGGGGTTTTGGGGGGTGTGTGTGTGTGGGGTTTTTTTGGGGTTTTTTGGTGTGTGTTGTTTGGGGTGTTTTTTTTTGTTTTGTTTTGTGGTTTTGGTGTGGGGTTTGTGTGTGTGGTTTGTGTTGTGTTGTGATTTTGTTTTTGTGTGGGGTGTGGTGTGTGTGTGTGTTGTGTGGTGGTTGTTTTGGTGTGTGTGTGGTGTGTTGTGTGTTTGTGTGTGTGTGTGGTGGGTTTTGTGTTGGGGCGGGGTTTTGTGTGGGGGTGTTTTTGTGTGTGTGTGTGTGTGGGGGTGTTTTTGGTGTGTGTGTGTGTTGGTGTGTGTGTGTTTTTGGTTTTTTGTGTGTGGTGGTTTTGGTGGGGTCGGGGTGAATGTGGTGTGTGTGTGGTGTGTGTGTGTTTTTGTGTGTGTTTTTGTGTGGGGTTGGGTTTTTGTGTGGTTTGTGTGTTTTGGGGTTTATGGGTGGTTTGGGGTTTTGGTTTTTGTTTTTTTGTGGTGGTGGTGTGTGTTTGTGGTGTGTGTGTGTGTGTGTGTGTGTGTTTTTGTTGTTTTTATTTTGTGTTTTTGGGGGTGTGTTTTGGTGTGGGGTGTGTGTGTGTGTTTTGGTCCCGTCTTTGGTTGGGGTTTGGGGGTGTGTGTGTGTATGTGTTGTGTGTGTGGTGTTTTTTTGGTAAAAGGGGGTTTTGGTTTTTGTTTTTGTGTGGTGTCGTGTGTGTGTGTTTGTGTGTTTTTGTTTGTTTTGGGGTTGTGTTTTTTGTGTGTGTTTTGTGTGTGCGGGTTTTTTGTGTGTGTGGTGGGTTTTTGGTGGGGTTGTGGTGTTGTGTGGGGTTGTTTTTTTTTGTTTTTGTGGGGTGTGTGTTTGTGTGTTTTGTGTGTGGGTTTTTTTTTTGGGGGTTTGTGTTTTCTTCTTTTTTTCTGTTTTTTTGTTTTTTTTTCTTTTTTCTGTTTTTTTTGGTTTTTTTTTTTGGATTTTGGTTTTTTTTTTTTTTTTTTTTTGGTTTGTTTCTTTTGTTTAAACATTTAATTAACAATTTTTCCCAAAACCTTTAAACCCCTTTTCCGGGAAAGGATAAATTTTCCCCCTTCCCCTCTTCTCCCTTCCCCCCCTCCTCCCTCTTCCCCTCTCTCCCCCCCCCCCCCCCCTTTCTCCTCCCCCTTTTTTTCTCTCCCCTCCTCTCCTTTTTTTCTTCTCCCCCCTCTTTTTTTCCCCCTTTTCTCCCCCCTCCCCTTTCCCTCTTCTCCCCCTCTCCCCCCCCCCCCCCCCTTTCCCCCGGCTCCCCCCCTTTTATAAATAAAAATATTGCACGTTTTTTTGGGGGGCTGAAAAATGGAAATGGAAAGAAGGGAAAAATTTAAAGGAAAATGCAAATGCAAGCTTATGAAAGGGGAAAGGGGGAGGGGGGGTTAAAAAGGGAATGTGGGGGGGGAAAGGGGGGGGGAGAGGGGAAAAATTAAAAGGGGGGGTGAAAGGGGGAAATTTTGGGGGGTTTTTTTGGGCCCAAAGGGGGGGTTCCCAATCATAGAACCTTGATTATTGTTTGAATAAATTTTTTTTATGTTGTTGTGGTGTGTGTTTTGTGTGGTGGTGTTGTGTGTGTGTGTGTGTGTTTTTCATTAGTTGTTTTTCATTATTGAAATTTTACAGGGGTGTATTTTAAAAGGGCTCGTATGGCCCCGACCCCAAATATCAACATTTTTTTTATCATTCAGCCTTAGTTTTTAGCTTTGGTCGAAGCCATTCCCCCCCTAGAGCGGGCCCAAAAACCCCGGCTAACACCCGGTAGCCATTCATGCTGGGGGGGACGTGGCTGGGGGTTTTTAAGGAAACGCCCCATCGTTTTTCCGCTCTCCCCGGGTGGGAAACCCCGGACTTTCTGGGTTTGAGAACCGAGCTTTGCTACCCCTACACTAGGAAAGAAAACCCTGTGTGTGGGGTGGGTTGTTTTCCCTTTTTGTTCTGTAAGTTTTTGTTGCCTTTTTTTTTTCTATAAATGTTAAATTTTCTTTTTTCCGGGCGACGGGAGGAGGGGAGAGGGATGAATGAGGGGGGAGGAAGAAGGAATCATAGGAAACATAGGAAGATCGATACCAGGAGACCTTTGGTTTAAAACGGGGGGTATCGTGAACTACATATACTAACTATCAAACTAAAATGTAAGATAATATTTTAGAAAGAAAAAAAGTCCCTAAAGAGGTTTAGGGACAGGGAATTTTAAATGGTGAAGAATGATAGGTATGAAAAAAAAACCCCCAAAAAAACCCTTTGGGGGGGTTTAAAAAAAATTTAAAAACCAAAAACCTTTTTTAAAAACGTCCTTTTTTAAAAAAAATTTTTTTTTTTAAAAATTTTTTTTTAAAAGGGGGGTTAAAATTTTTGGAAAAAATTTCCTTTGGGGGGGGAAAAAAAAAGGGGGTTGGGGAAAAAAAAAGGGGGGAGAGAAAAAAAAAAAAAGGGGGAAAAAAGAGGGAGGGAGAGAGAAGGGGAAGAGAAGGGGGGGGAGGGGAAAAAAGGGAGAGAGAAGAGAGAGAGAGAGAGAGAGAGAGAGAGAGGAGAGAGGAGGGGGGGGGGGAGAGGGGGGGGGGGAAAAAAAAGGGGGGGGGGGGGGGGGGAAAAAAAGGGGGTTTTAAAAAAATTTTTTTTTTTAAAAAAATTTTTTTTTTAAAAAACCAAAAAAAAGGGGGGGGCGGGGGGAAAAAAAAAAAGAAGGGGGGAAAAAAAAGGGGAAAAGGGGGGAAAAGAGAAAAAAAGGGGGGGGGAGAGAGGGAAAAAGAAGGGAAAAAGAGAAAAAAGAGGAGGGGAGAAGGGGAGGGGAAAAAAAGGGGGGGAAAAGGGGGGAGGGGGGGGAAAAAAGGGGGGGGGGGGGGAAAAAGGGGAAAAAAAAAGAAGGGAAAAAAATTTTTTTTTTTTTAAAAAAAAAAATTTTGGGGGGAAAAAGGGGGGGGGGGGGGGGGGGGGGAAAAAAGGGGGAAAGGAAAAGGGAAGGGAAAAAAAAAAAAAAATTTAAAAGGAAAGGGGGAAAAAAGGGGAAAAAAAAGGGGGGGGAAAAAATTTTTTTTTTTAACCCCAAAAAAAAAATTTTTTTTTTTTTTCTTTTTTTCCGGCCCCTTTTTCCCCCCCAAATTTTTTCCCCCCTTTTTTTTTTTTTTTTTCTCCCTTTTTTTTTTTTTTTTCCCCCCCTTTTTCCCTTTTTTTTTTTTTTTTTTTTTTTTTTTTTTTTTTTTTTCCCCCCCTTTTTCCCCCCCCCCCTTTCCCTTTTTTTTAAAAATTTTTTTTCCTTTTTAAAAAGGGGGGGGGAAATGGGTTTTTTTTTTTTTTTTGGTTTAAAAATTTTTTTTAAAAATTTTTTTTAAAAAAAAAAGGGGGGGGGAAAAAGGGGGGGGGGAAAAAAAACAAAGGTTTTAAAAAAAGGGGGGGGGGAAAGGGGCCCCCAAAAATTTTTCCCCCCCCAAAAACCCCCCTTTTTTTTTTAATTTTTTTGTTTTCCCCCGCCGGTTGGGGTTTAAAAAAGGGGGGGGGGGTTTTTTTTTTTTTTTTTTTTTTTTTTTTTTTTTTTTTTTTTTTTTTTTTTTTTTTTGGTTTTTTTGGTTTTTAAAAAAAGGGTTTTAAAAAAAATGGTTTTTTTTTTTTTCTTTTTTCCCCCCCTTTTTTTTTTTTTTTTTCTTTTTTTTTTTCTCTTATTATTAGTTGTGTGTGTATTTAAAAATCAAACCCCATGTAAACAATGGCCCTCTTGTTCTTTGTGTTTCTTTGTTCTTTGAAATTCCCCTTTCCCTTCCCTCCCATTTTCCCCCCCTTCCCCTCCTTCTCCTTTTCCCCCCTTCTGCCACAAGTAACTTTTTCCATGTGCAAGATTGAGGCGAGAGTGCGAGAGTGCTGAGTCGTGCGTGATGAGTCTTTGATGTGACCCCCTCCCCCCAGTTCTTTTTAGCCAGCCCTCTCCCTAATTAGGGGGGGGGGAGAGGGGAGGGGAAAGCAGGGGGACGAACTGGTTTATGTTTAAATGGACTAGATTTTTTTGGGGGGGTTTAGGAGGGGGGAACCCTTTCCAAAAACCCCTTTCACAAACAGACCCTTTCACAAGGGTCTTTTTTGGGCCCATTTTATTTTTTTTTTTACTCAACGACTTGGATAGTGGGTTTAGCTGTATCAGCAAGTTTGCTGATGATACTAATTAGGTGGGATTTTGGTCACAGTTTGTGTAACATATTGCAGGGAGACTTAAAAAATTTAAAAATGGCAGTCAGTGGCAGAGGGAAATTTTAAATATTATAAATGCAGCGTTTAAAGTTGGTAAAAAAAACCCCTGTAATAGATACACCATAAGCAATGATCGCTGAAAAGATCAAAAGGAAAAAAAGATCTTGGAGTGAGGGTGAGCCCCAACCTCCCCTAGGAAACAATGTATTGGGCCAGAAATAGAGCAAATAGATATTGGGGATTTTTTTTACCAAAAAGTTTTAAAAGTAGAAGTGGGGGAAAGTTATTCTAAAGCTTTACCCTGCTCTAAGTCGGGGGCCTCACCTAGACTATGGGGTTTTCATTTTGGTCTCCATATTACAGGAAGGATATACCCCTTGTTAAAACAAAAGTGCAGAGAAGGATGACCAAAATGATCAAGGGATGCGTAACTTTATTTTAATGGAAGAGATTGAAGTTTTTAAAAATTTAAAACTCCCTTAAGAACGCGAGAAAGGGGGCCCAATCAATAGAATTTTTTAAGGGGGAAAAGGGGATTTAATAAAGGAAAGGTAGGAAAATTTCTTACGGTTTTAACCGGGGTTTTATAAAAAAAGGGTAACGGATTCAAGTAGAAAAGCGTGGGTTAGAAAAAAGGGGAAATAGGGAAAAAAGGGTTTCACAAAAAAAGGGTGGGTGAAATAAAAGGGGAATGGCCCTCAGTGGAAGGTAGTTAGTGCGGGGGGGGTTTTTAAGGGAGCTTTAAAGAGGAGGGAAAAAGGTTAAATTGGATGGGGATAAAAGGGGGGTGTGGGTTTGTTAGGCGACGGGAAAACTCCCACGTGTGGGCCCTCGCGGCCCTCTTGTAGCTTCCTTATTTTCTTATGTTCTTATGAAGGGGGGGTTTCTTTTAAAAATTTTTTTTTTAATTTTTTTTTTACACACCAAAAAGGGGAACTGGCCAAGGAAAAAACCCAAATAAAAAAAGGGCCTGTTATTTTCCCCAGCCCTATACAAAAGGGACAAAGGATAAGATAGAAAATTAAAGAAAAGGGGGGGGCCCAAATTTAGTTCGGGAGAGTTTCGTTACTCCTCTCCTGAAAAAATTTTTAAAGTTTGTAGAAAGGTGGAAAAAAAGGGAAAAAAATAAGAGAGTTCCATAGGTTATCATGAAAGGGATGAAAAAAGGGGAAGAAATGTATAGGGTGCTTTCTCTATATTTTTTTTTTTCTTTTTCCCTTTCCCTTTTCTCTCTCCTCCCCTCTTCCCCTCTCTCTCTCCCTCTCTCTCTCCCCTCTCTCTCACCCCCTCTTCTTCTTTTCTCCCCTTTTCCCCACCCCCTCCTCTTTTCTCTCTCTCTCTTTCTCTCTCCCCTCTCTCTCTCTCTCTCTCTCTTTTTCCTTTCTCTCTTTTTCTCTTTTCTTCCGCTCACTCTCTCTTTCCCTCTCTCATTAGGGAAAACTCAAAAGGGTTTTAATGAAAGGTGAGAATCATGTTTTTGGAAATGAGTTTGGGTTTTTCTCTCTTTTGGGTGAAAAGGGAAGGGGGAAGGAGAAAGAGAGAGGGGAGAAGGAGAGAGAGAGAGAGGAGGGGAAAAGGGGAGAAGAAAGGGGGAGAGAGAGAAGGGGAGAGAAGAGAGAGGGGAGAGAGAGAGAAGGGGGAGAGAGAGAGAGGGGAGGGGAAGAGAAAAAAAAAAAAAAAAAAACGGGGAAAAGGGGGAAAAGGGGAAAAAGGAGAGGGGAGGGAAAAAGTCACTGGTTTTTTTCAAATTAAAAAAAGGTGTTTGTTGGGGACATAGGGTATGGAAAATAGATAGAAAGGGGAGAGAGGGGAGAGAGAGAGAGAGAGAGAGAGAGGAGAGAGAGAGAGAGAGGAGGAGAGGAGAGAGAGAGAGAGAGAGAGAGAGAGGTCAAAGGAAAAATATTTAGCTGGAGTAGTTTTTAACAATTCTGCTGCAGTTAATTCTCTCTCTCTCTCTCTCTCTCTTCTCTCTCTCCTCTCTCTCTCTCTTTTTCTCTCTCTCTCTCTCTCTCTCCTCTCTCTCCTCTCTCTCTCCTCTCTCTCTCTCTCTCTCTCTCTCTCTCTCTCTCTCTCTCTCCTCTCTCTCTCTCTCTCTCTCTCTCTCTCTCTCTCTCTCTCTCTCTCTCTTTCGTTCCCTTTCCGTCTTGCCTGCTTTTTTTCGTATTTTTCTGAGCTCCCTGCACACACACACACACACACACACACACACACACACACACACACACACACACACACACACACACACACACACACACACACACACACACACACACACACACACACACACACACACACACACACACACACACACACACACACACATACAAGGGAAACAAAAGGTTAGTTTCCCACACGCCTTGAATACAAAGGCTGAGATAAAAACAACAGTACAGATATATAAAGAAAAAAAATACCTGTGTTTGTTTGTAGATTTACGTGGAGTGTTTGTTGTTGTTTTTGTTCTTGTTGTTGTTGTTGTTGTTCCTGCTGCTGTTAGAGGATATATCTCTTGATCTTGAACCAGAGCCGCTAAGGAGTCTTACATAACAACAACAACAAAAGCAAATGAGAAAGCAACAACAAAACAATAAATATTTTGTGTTTGTTTGTTTGTTAGCATGATTATATGAAAAATTATCAAAGGATTTGCATGAACATTTAACCAGAGGTGGAGCTTAACCCAATACAGAAGTGATTAACTTTGGAGTTAATCCGGTATACGCGTATGGAATGAGGATTTTTTTTATAGATATCCTTGGGAGGGGGTATTTATTGTGTGCAGCCCTCAAGGTCTGTACTCTGGGACTGAGAGTGCTGTGAAGTGTGGGGGAGGTGTATGCAGCTTCTTTCCTCTTAATACAGAAGTGAGGCAAGGGTGCGTCCTTGCCCCATCACTTTTCAACACTTGCATGAACTGGGTATTAGGCAAAGTTATAGATCAAAGTGATTGTGGAACATCCCTCGGCAACACCAAGATCACTGATCTTGATTTTGCCGATGATGCAGTAATCTTTGCTGAGTCGCTGTAGGTCCTGGTGATGGCTCTCGAGGCGCTGCACGAGGATGCAAAGCCTTTGGGACTTGAGGTCTCCTGGCTTAAGACCAAGATCCAGGTGTTTGGAGGTTTACTAGATGAAACTGTACAGTCTGTTCATGCGTGCGGCGAGGACATTGATATCTTGGAAAGTCCATACTGACGGCGGGTCATGTCAAAAAGTCTTACGGCGGATTGGCATAGCCCACGGTGTTATGGACACGCTCAGCAGGAGTATTTGGCGTTGTCGGTACCTGTGCAGGAGGACAAAGATCCGGATCTTCAAGTCGCTTGTAATCCCTGTCTTACTCTATGGTTGTGAAACAAGGACAATAAATAGCGATTTGAAGAGACGAATCGATGCCTTTGGTAATAAGTTTCTTCGCAGAATCATGGGGTATCGCTGTGATGATTATGTGTCAAATCAACGATTGCATCGTAAGACTGAATCAAAGCCTATTACCTGCATAGTCCGTCAGCGCCAACTTCGGCTATATGGTCATGTGGCACGCTACCCTGAAACCAATCCTTCCCATCTGGTTGTATATGTAAGAGACAAT
Source organism: Chionoecetes opilio (assembly GCA_016584305.1). Lineage (NCBI taxonomy): Eukaryota > Metazoa > Arthropoda > Malacostraca > Decapoda > Majidae > Chionoecetes > Chionoecetes opilio. Next base: position 63,058 of record JACEEZ010018690.1, on the reverse strand, counting down.
TCGGCGTGGAGGAGGCCAAGGGGGTGCCCACAAGGCTTGCGGCTGGGGCAAGTTGATGTTTTTTGTCGAGAGCTGCTTGGTATGGGAAAGGAGCCTGCATGGGGACTCGCGCGTGGTGACCCCCGGGAGTGGCGTCGTAGGGTGGGCGAGGCGACGCGCCCCATGGCGTATGCCCCCAATTATTGATTGATGAACCCTCCAGGTGGAGCCCAACACCACCGTCCTCTCAAGACCCGCTGGCCAAGCTTTTGAACGCCAAGCTGGTATTGAAGACAGTTAGACTGAAAGACTAGTTTTGTGCTGTAAATTTTTTTTTATTATTATTGCTTTTTTTTGTGTAATTAATATCAGGTGTAATATTTTTTCAGGCTTGACGGGTATGCGGTCCCGGACTTCTCATGTAAGTGTTCGTTTGTTTTTATCTCTTTCCTCTCGTCTTATGCTGTCTCTTTTATTTTTCTCTTCGTTTATTCAGTAACATCAATTTATCCAATATATATTGTAATATTTTTTCCCTCGCATCTATTGCTTTTCTTTTTTCCTCTATATTTAATTTCTTCGTTTCTTCACTAGCATTAATTATCCACCATTTTCGATACTACACTAATTTCTTATTTGTCCAGGAATTTATGCTGCATTTTTCATACGTATATCACAATTTTTTTTTTTCAATTTTATTTTATTTTTTTCCAATAATTTATTCTCTATTTTATATATGCCACTGATTTTATTTTGTGTCCACGAATTTATGCTCCGTTTTTTATATGACCATCTCTTTTGGTCCATAATTTTTGTTAACACCATAAGGGACTGGCCAAGAGAGAGAAAAAAGAGAATAAAAAGCCCGCTGGCTGCCAGTTCTTAGTTGACTATTTTTTGTATTTTCTTCCCTATAAACTCAATGTTGCAAGGTTAGGTTGGAAAATATTTGTTTTGTATTGTTATCTGTATTGAATATCACAAAATTACTCCCTATTCTGGATATACCCATCATACCTATGCGTGCCTGTCCTTCATGACTCCAATTAGAAGAAAATAATCGATATGTTTTGTACACCCATGTTTTCAATACATTTCTACTACTACTAGACTATTGCTGCTACTACTACTACTACTACATACTACTACTACAACTACTACTACTACTACTACTACTACTACTACTACTACTACTACTACTACTACTACTACTACTACTACTACTACTACTACTACTACTACTACTACTTACTACTACTACTACTACTACTACTACTACTTACTACTACTACTACTACTACTACTACTACTACTACTACTACTACTACTACTACTACTACTACTACTACTACTACTACTACTACTACTATACTACTACTATTACTACTATTACTACTACTATAAGTTTAAGTACAGTAGAAGGAGAAGGTTTGGTTATGCTATATATACAAAACTAAATTTATTTCCTCCTTCTTCTCTTGTTGTTGTGTTTGTAGTGTTGTGTGTGGCGCGATAAACAATACTTAGGCTGTAACGGTGTGTGTGTGTGTGTGTGTGTGTGTGTGTGTGTGTGTGTGTGTGTGTGTGTGTGTGTGTGTGTGTGTGTGTGTGTGTGTGTGTGTGTGTGTGTGTGTGTGGTGTGTGTTGTGTGTGTGTGTGTGTGTGAGTGAGAGAGAGAGAGAGAGAGAGAGAGAGAGAGAGAAGAGAGGAGAGAGGAGAGAGAGAGAGAGAGAGAGAGAGAGAGGAGAGAGAGAGAGAGAGATGGAGAGGAGGAGAGAGAGAGAGGAGAGAGAGGAGAGAAGTCAAGGGATTAACCGGATTTAAGGTCTTAGTTTGCACGCTTTAATCCAGTCATGTGTAAGCTGTGTGTGTGTGTGTGTGTGTGTGTGTGTGTGTGGTGTGTGTGTGTGTGTGTGTGTGTGTGGTGTGTGTGTGTGTGTTGGATATTATATTGGTGTTATTACGCTTCCTCCTTCTTTTCTTCCTCCTTCTCTTCCTCCTCGTCCACTTCTATTTACTGTTCTCATCCTCCTCTTCCTCTTCCTTCATTCCTCATTTTTTCTCTTTCTTCCTCCTCTTTTACGGACTCAATCTTCTTCGTCTTCCCTGTCCTCCTCCTCCTCCTCCTCCTCCTCCTCCTCCTCCTCCTCCTCCTCCTCCTCCCTCCTCCTCTCCTCCTCCTCCTCCTCCTCCTCCTCCTCTCCTCCTCTTCCTTGGCCTTGTATACCTCCTCCTTAATACTAGTCCTCCTCCCCATCCTCCTCCTCCTCCATCCCTGCTTACTTTCCTCCTACTTCTCTTACGAACTCTTATCTTCTTCGTCTTCCTCCTCCTCCTCTTCCTTGTTCTTAATTCAAACCTACCTCCTTTAACTCTAGTCCTCCTCCTCCTCCTCCTCCTCCTCCTCCTCCTAAGACTCATATTTATCGCAGCAATTCGGTCAACAGTTCAATAACCGATGCAAGTCACTATTCACACAGAAATATGATATCGCCACCATTACAGACTCGCGCCTATTCAACATTAAACCCCCGAACACTGTTTACCTGGCTCCTCAATTACACTAAAGGGACTAAATCATTAATTAACTTGAGGTATTAAGACCCTTAGTGTATTGATGGTTTAATATACTTGAGGTAAATACATATATACAGTTATATAATGTATTAAAAAAAATATATATTAATAAATACAGTAAAATATACATGGTGTTACATGATTTTCTGCAAATATTGATACAGGTGAAAGAACGTGTTATTCTAAGTAGAAAAATTCTATACGCATATGCTTTTTGAGACTTCCCTTAGACGTCTAGATAGATGTATATAGATGTATAGTAATAGTTGTTACATGCGTGTTCTTTTGTATTTGATATTATGGTTAGGGATGTTTTTTTGTTTGATTTATGATAGAACATGTGATTTATTTTTAGTTGTTATCTATATATCGACCTTTCGACTGCTACTGCTACTACTACTACTACTACTACTACTACTACTACTACTACTACTACTACTACTACTACTACTACTACTACTACTACTACTACTATTATTTCTACTACTACTTCTACTACTAC
>JACEEZ010018690.1:42500-55000 GCA_016584305.1 Chionoecetes opilio | reverse complement strand
GGGGTAGGTTTAGTGCTTGATAGATTGGTCATGTTATGCGTGTTTTGTAATGGTGTGAACCCAGTGTGGAGGTTCAAGGGTGGTGCGGCAGCCTTGCCTGGCGCTTTCTTGGGAGGCAGCAGTCAATCAGGCCCCAGCTCCGTTCAATCCACTGCGGATTGTGTACTTTCCATGTAGGACGCCGTACACTTCAATGCCTCCTGCAGCAGTGACCCCTGGTACCTTAAATCCCGATGGTGGTCACTAACTGACAGGGCCCTTACTGGTCCACAACCCGTCACAGGTCGAGAGTAGTAGTGGTAACCGTTAACTCGGGGCTATCTCTGTGTGTTATGAGGTCTAATGTAGTGTTGGTGTAGGCTCAGTGTGGAAGTTCAAGGGTGGTGCGGCAGCCTTGCCTGGCGCTTTCTTGGGAGGCAGCAGTCAATCAGCCCCAGCTCCGTACAATCCACTGCGGTAGTGCACTTTCCAAGTAGGACGCCGTGCCACTTCAATGCCCCCTGCAGCAGTGACCCCTGGTATATAAATCCCGATGGGGTCACTAACTGACAGGGCCCTTACTGAACCACAGCCCGTCACAGGTCAAAAGTTGTAGTAGTGACCGTTTACTCGGGGCTGTCTGAGACGTGTGGGAGGGGCTGTGTAGACGCGACTCGCAATCATTTTACGCAATGAGAGTAAGTATCAGAGAGAGGAGGAGGAGGAGGAGGAGGAGGAGGAGGAGGAGGAGGAGACGTGATACTCGTACAAATGAGACAACTGGAGGAGGAGGAGATTAAAGCTAGTGTGTGAAAAGTGTGAATTACGAAGAGGAGAAAGTGGAAGATGAAGAAGAAGAGACAGAAAAAGAAGAGGGGAATTATGAGAAAAAGGAGAGCAAGAATATATGAGGAAGAGAGAGAGAGAGAGAGAGAGAGAGAGAGAGAGAGAGAGAGAGAGAGAGAGAGAGAGAGAGAGAGAGAGAGAGAGAGAGAGAGAGAGAGAGAGAGAGAGAGAGAGAGAGAGAGACGAGAGAGAGAGAGAGAGAGAGAGAGAGAGAGAGAGAGAGAGGAGAGAGAAAAAAAAAAAATAGAAAGAGACACGTGTGCAGGAAAGAAATTAAATAAAAAAATAAAAATAAAAATTATCAAAAAAATTGCATTGAAGTGACCAGACGACACAACAAAAAATAAGAAATGAAAAAAAAATAGGAAAAACCTGCAACATATGAAGATTAAAAGAGCAGATCAAATATAAATCACGAAAGAGCGAATAAAAAGAGAGAAAAAAGGGGACTTGGGAACTAAAAAAATTAAGGAACAGGAGACGTAACGAATAAAAAAATAAGAAAAGCGAAAAAAGAAGAGAAAGTGGATTTAAGAATGGACGAAAAAAGCAGGAAAAGGGAGCTTACCATTGGAGAAAAAAAATGACATGGCAAGGGAGAAGGTCAAAGAGAATTTGTATTAGAGGGGGGATGGTGGGTAGGGGGGTAGAGTGAAGGGAAGGGATAGTGGGGTATTAAGGGGGGTAGGGGGATGGGGGGTATCTATACGCATAGCTGTCTATCTATCTATCTATTTATCTATCTATAACTTCTCATTTTCTTCACTATACCCACCTAGCAAATCCACCTAGAAAATACATGAAAACAACTTGAAAATATACAATGGTACTCACCTTAAAAACTACATTAATACATTTACCTAGCGCACAGAGAGGAAAGTGGATAGATAAGTGGATAGAATATTAGGGGGTGGGGGGTATCCATAGGCATAGCTGGAATATTTCATTAATTAGGCCTACATTCATTAGTAGGCATAGCACGACTAATATTTTGACCAGTTGAGGGGAAAGAGCGACAGTTTACCTTGCATTAATTAGTGGTAGTTATTACAAAAACTAAAATTGTTGTTATTGTTTTTGTTGGTGGTGGTGGTTGTGGTCTGTTGATTATAATGTTATTGTTGTTATTACCTGACAGAAAAAAGGCTAGACATGGGAACAATAACAACTAACCTTATTTGTTTATACTTTTTTTTTTGCATCACAGGAATTTTTATTTTTATTTTTCGGCTATCACAGTTTTTTTTGCCATAAACACATGATTTTTTTTTTTTTTGGCAACACAATTTATTTGGCAGCTTCAAACGAATTACATTTTATATTTGCATCCTCACACAATTTTTTTTTTTTCCTCGCGATTTTTATTGGCATCCTCACACGAATTAGTTTTTTGGGGGGCAGCCTCACATGAATTAATACTTTTTTTGTGGTAGCCTCACACGAATTAATATATTTTTTTGGCAACCTCACACGAATGAGTTTTTTTTTGGTAGCCTCACACGAAATAATTTTTGTTTTTTGGTAGCCTCACGAATCAGTACTTTTTTTCGGTAGCCCCACACGAATTAATACTTTTTTTTGGTAGCCTCACACGAATTAATACTTTTTTTAGTAGCCTCACAAGAATTAATTCATTTTTTTGGCAGCCTCACACGAATTATTACTTTTCTTTGGGGCAGCCTCACACGAATTATTACTTTTCTTTGGGGCAGCCTCACACGAATTATTACTTTTCTTTGGGGCAGCCTCACACGAATTATTACTTTTCTTTGGGGCAGCCTCACACGCATTATTACTTTTCTTTGGGGCAGCCTCACACGAATTATTACTTTTCTTTGCTGCAGCCTCACACGAATTATTACTTTTCTTTGGGGCAGCCTCACACGAATTATTACTTTTCTTTGGGGCAGCCTCACACGAATTATTACTTTTCTTTGGGGCAGCCTCACACGAATTATTACTTTTCTTTGGGGCAGCCTCACACGAATTATTACTTTTCTTTGGGGCAGCCTCACACGAATTATTACTTTTCTTTGGGGCAGCCTCACACGAATTATTACTTTTCTTTGGGGCAGCCTCACACGAATTATTACTTTTCTTTGCTGCAGCCTCACACGAATTATTACTTTTCTTTGGGGCAGCCTCACACGAATTATTGCTTTTCTTTGGGGCAGCCTCACACGAATTATTACTTTTCTTTGCTGCAGCCTCACACGAATTATAACTTTTCTTTGTGGCAGCCTCACACGAATTATTACTTTTATTTGGGGCAGCCTCACACGAATGAACACTGTTTAGGGGGGACAGCCTCACACGGTATTTTTTTTTTTTGTGCATCACGATTTTTTTTTTTATTTTATAGATCACGATTTTTTTTGGCATCGTCGCGCGGTTTTTTTTAAATCATCACCCCGTCAAAGGCTCCTGCAGAAGCTCATGAGGAAGGCGGTGAAGGAGGTGGATGAATGAAGGAATATCAGCTTTATAACGAAGTCGAAAGTAAATACGTCATCTGATCGTGAAACCGATCCTTCCCATCGGGTTGTAAGAGAAGAGACAATCCGGCGCGGAGGAAGCCAAGGGGGCGCCCACAAGGCTCGTGGCTGGGGCAAGTTGATGTTTCTTGTCGAGAGCTGCTTGGTATGGGAAAGGAGCCTGCATGGAGACTCGCGTGTGGTGACCCCCGGGAGTGGCGTCGTAGGGTTGGCGAGGCAACGCGCCCCCCGGCGTATGCCCCCAATGATTGATTGATTGATTAAATAAGATAGCTTTACTGAGAGGAACATCTTGTGTTGAAAATTTTGATATAATAGCATTAACAGAAACATGGTTAGATATGACAGGCAAAGTATTTAATCCAGAAGTTGAGATAGCGGGATATAAGCTATTTCACAAGGACAGGGTTGGAAGGAGAGGCGGAAGAGTTGCACTATATGCCAGGGATACATTGCAGTGTTCTGTTAACAACGTTGTAAAAACGGACGTTAGCATAGACTCGATATGGATGGAAATTAGAGAAGGAACTGATAAGATGGTCTTGGGTGTAGTGTACAGGCCTCCGAACTTATGTAGGGAGGATTCAGCTCTTATATGGGAGGAAACAAGCAAGGCTTGTATATATAATCGATTATGCGTGGTAGGAGACTTTAATCTTAGGTCAATTGAATGGGATTTAATTATAGGAGACAATGACGCGAAGGATTTGTTAAAACTAGTTCCAGATAACTTCCTAACGCAAGCAATCAAGGAGCCCACTAGGGGAGATAATATTCTAGATTTATTACTAGCAAACAGGGGTGATTTAGTTACTGAAGTGGAAGTGGGAGGTACGTTAGGAAAAAGCGATCACAGCGCAATCAGATTTTGCTTAAATTGGGAGGTGGGAAGAGGAATCGATAATACGCATAGAGTACCTGACTTCAGAAAGGCTAATTATGTAGGATTAAGAAAACACCTGGAAGAGATTAACAGAAAGGCTAATTATGTAGAATTAAGAAAACAACAGGAAGGTATTAACAGTGACAAGAGGGAGGGTGAGATGAAAGCTGTGGTCGAGACGGAGGGGGGTGTCGGTGAGGTCAACGCTGAAAGGGATTATAATACCTTTGTCAGCAATTTAATTGAAGGTCAAGAAAAGAATATTCCTTATAGGGCGATAAGATCAGGGAAAAACGAGCCCAAATGGATGACTGAGTTTTTAAAACACAACATAGGGGTAAAAAGGGACATTTATAAGAAAGTTAAAGATGGGCAGGTGAATATAGAGCAGTATAACGAGATGGCTAAAACGGTAAAAAAAAAAAAAAAAATCAGCGAAGAAGAATTATGAGATTAAGGTTGCAGGGAAGGCGAAGACCGATCCTAAGGTATTTTTTCAGGTTTATAAAACAAAGACTGGGGAATTAGTGGGGCCATTAAAAAATAAGCAGGGGGAGATTATAAGCACGGCAGAAGATATGTGTACAATTTTAAATGATTATTTCTTAAGTGTTTTTACTCAGGAGGATAAACAGAAGGTACATGATAGTGAAGAGAAGTTTAGAGGAGAGGATGATGAGAAACTCAAAGATATTGTGATAACTAGGGAAATGGTAGAAGAAGGTATAGACGGAATGAAGAATTTTAAGTCCCCAGAACCAGATGAAGTGTATCCCAGAGTACTAAAAGAATGCAAAGGGGTTGTTAGTGATGCGTTAGTGCATATTTTTAGGAACTCGATTGATACAGGGGAAGTGCCGTTAATGTGGAGGAAGGGAGATGTATTTCCCATATTTAAGAAGGGAGATAGAGGATTAATGTCAAATTATCGACCCGCTAGCCTGACGTCAGTGGTAGGTAAATTATTGGAAGCTGTTATTGCAAAAAACATTAGAGAGCATCTTGAAAAGCATAGTTTGGTTAATGATTCACAACATGGCTTCACAAAAGGTAAATCATGTCTCACTAATTTATTGAGTTTTTATAGGAAGGTTTATGAAACAGCAGAAAATAATGATGATTATGATATAGTATATTTGGATTTTAGTATGGCATTCGACAAGGTGCCACACGGTAGACTCTTAAAAAAGGTTAAGGCTCATGTAATAGATGGGAAGGTTCTTCATTGGATTAGAGCTTGGCTAAGTGATTGGCAACAAAGGGTTACAATTAATGGTTCTAAATCTGAATGGGGGCAGGTAACGAGTGGGGTTCCACAAGGGTCTGTCTTGGGTCCATTACTATTTTTGATTTACATCAACGATTTGGATACTGAGATTAGTAGTGATATCAGCAAGATTGCGGATGATACTAAGATAGATAGGATTATTAGATCACAGTCTGATGTAAATATTTTGCAAGGAGACTTAGATAAATTAAATGAGTGGGCAGATAGATGGCAGATGGAATCTAGTATTGATAAGTGCAGCGTTATGAATGTTGGTAGAAAAAATCCAGGTAATAGGTACACCATACGCAATGTATCGCTGAACAGATCAGAGGGTGAGAAAGATCTGGGAGTGAGGGTGAGACCAGACCTCCGACCTAGGAATCAATGTATTGAGGCTAGAAATCGAGCCAACAGGTTAGTATTTATTACCAGGAGTGTTAAAAGTAGATGTGCTGAAGTTATTCTAAAGCTTTATTTGGCTCTAGTCAGACCATGCGGTTCAGCTTTGGTCTTCGTATTACAGGATGGATATTGCCTTGTTATAATCAGTGCAGAGAAGGATGACCAAAATGATTCATGGAATGCGTAACTTTAGTTATGAGTAGAGATTGAAACTATTAAATTTACACTCACTCGAGAGTCGTAGAGTAAGGGGCGATCTGATAGAAGTTTTTAAGTGGATAAAGGGATAAAATATAGGCGATGTAGGAAAAATTCTTAAAGTTAGTAAGCAGGACAGAACGAGAAGTAACGGATTCAAGCTGGAAAAGCGTAGATTTAAAAAGGAAATTGGGAGAAACTGGTTCACAAATAGGGTGGTGAATGATTGGAATGGACTAAATCGTCAGATGGTTAATGCGGAGTCTATTGGGGTCTTTAACCCGTAAAGCGCGGCTATGCCCATTTGGTCCCTCACTAAGAAAACGCGAGTATGCCCAATTGGGCGGCCACCAAATTCAAAAAGGTGGGCTAATTTTTCGGCCGGTGAAATCTGGCAACTCTACTTTACCTGAGAATGACCCAGGGGTCACACATAGGCTCAGTGACCCAGTGACCAGCATGGAAGGTGAAGGTGCTGACAGGTCTCTCCCTATCGCGGGCAGAGAGATTAGAGAGGAAGACCCTTGCGGCCTGTTTTCTGTGAACGAGCTGTACCATGGATTCCATAAACCTCAACGCTCTTCATCTTGCAAGTACAATCATAGAATAACCACAAGACTTTAGCAAAAAACATAATTTTTAGCGGTTGCACAAATATATGGCGAATACATTGATACACATTCAAGTTTGTTTAGTGCCTATAAGAATTCCGGCAAATGTCCCGCGTACACAGTGATATTGTCACACAGGTATCAACAGTTGACGGGTTAAAAAGAGTCTGGATAAATTCATGGATGGGGAAGAAAGGTGGATATAGATAGAGTTAGGTAACAGGACCTACCTCATGTAGGTCTCACGGCCTCTTGTAGCTTCCTTACTTTCTTATGTTCTTATGTTCTTAAAAGTAGGGATAAGCATGAATGCAAATAAACAAAGGAGAGGGAGAGGGAGAGAGAGAGAGGATATATATATATATATATATATATATATATATATATATATATATATATATATATATATATATATATTATATATATATATATATATATATATATATATATATTAGTGTTGGATCGAATAACCGCAACCGCAACCGCACTATAACCGTACAAAAATTCACAACTGCAACCGCATTTCTAGAAGTGTTCACAACCGCAACCGCCGTTCCATAAGTGCGGTTGCGGTTTTGAAAGCTTAGTATAGATAGTATGCACGTGACGTCATGATCAAGTGATAAACAATAACAAAGTGACTCTGGCCGTGAGGCTGGCCGAGAAACCGGGGAAAAAGTTTATTTCCATAGTAATTTATCCCTTACCAAATACATTTATGTTAATACACTTATTTGTGTGCTACACCGCTATTTGTGTGTTGCAAAACTTGTGTTCAACATATGGTATTTAATATATATTATGTATACCAAGTGTGGCTAAATCGCACTATAACGTAATATTCGGGTTAAAAATTATGCATTTTTCCTCGTATATGATAACCGCAACCGCAACCGCGGTTGTCATAAGTCTGATAACCGCAAACGCAACCGTGGTTGTAGAAAATTCGACAACCGCAAACACAACCGCAATTGCGGTTGTGAAAAATCAACCACTCAATCCATCACTAATATATATATATATATATACTAGCTGCAAAGCCGCCCTCCGGGCGGACTTTTTGGCTAGCTCCTGCGGAGGGCTATTGGTGGGCCTTCGGCCCACCACCTGTGTTTGGTGGGCCTAAGGCCCACCAAACACAGACTCTCCAGATAGCCCCTTCTAACTTTCCTGAAATCACATCACCCCCATCCCATTCACTCACCCATTACCCATCACCCCCCACCCATTCACTCACCCATTACCCATCACCACACACCCATTCACTCACCCATTACCCATCACCCCCCACCTATTCCCTCACCCATCACCCCCAACCCATTCACTCACCCATCACCCCACACCCATTACCCATTACCTCACCCATTCACTCACCTATTACCCATCACCCTACATCAAGGTTTCCTCAATTCTCACAACCCACTTTTTTCACAATTCTCGCTAATAGGCTGCTAAAAAAAAAAAAAATGGTCGGATCATCTCATAAGTGGGCTTAAAACCTTTCCCTGCTCGACCCGGTTCCAAAAATGTGCCATATGATGGGATTTCGCCACGGGGGGCGGAACCTATACCACACACACACGCACACACACACACACACACACACACACACACACACACACACACACACACACACACAATTTAGGTTAGCTATATATATATACTAGCCGCAAAGCCGCCCTCCGGGCGGACTTTTTGGCTAGCTCCTGCGGAGGGCTATTGGTGGGTTCGGCCCACCACCTGTGTTTGGTGGGCCGAAGGCCCACCAAACACAGACTCTCCAGATAGCCTCATCTAACTTTCCTGAAATCATGGATGTAGAAATGTATGTATTAACGCCAACCCATTCACATCTCCCCCAACCCATTCACTCACCCATTACCCATCACCCCCCACCCATTCATTCACCCATTACCCATCACCCCCCCCATTCACTCACCATTACCCATCACCACACACCCATTCACTCACCCATTACCCATCACCCCCACCTATTCCCTCACCCATCACCCATCACCCCCAACCCATCACCCCCACCCATTCACTCACCCATCACCCCACACCCATTACCCATCACCCCACCATCACCTTACATCAAGGTTTCCTCAATTCTCGCAACCCACTTTTTTCCCAATTCTCGCTAATAGGCTGCTAAAAAAAAAAATTGATCGGATCATTACTAAAATAGCCTTAAAAACTTCCCCTGGTTAACCTGGTTCCAAAACTGTGCCATATGATGGGATTGCGCCACGGGGGGCGGAACCTATAGCACACACACACACACACACACACACACACACACACACACACACACACACACACACACATACACACACACACACACACACACACACACACAGACACACATACACACACACAACTTTCGTTATATTATTATAGATATATATATATATATATATATATATATATATATAGAGAGAGAGAGAGAGAGAGGAGAGAGAGAGAGAGAGAGAGAGAGAGAGAGAGAGAGAGAGAGAGAGAGAGAGAAAGAGAATCATAAATTTATTTATTTATATCCATTTTACAATGGTTATTCTTGTACATCTTATATAATACAATAATGCGAATATCAAATACACAGTAAAATCTTAAACATACAATAAAACACACAAGTGTGTACTCACATTAAAATAGTAAAATCATAGAATAGTAAATACTAAAATAATAAATAGTAAAACTAGTCACACACAAGTATGTTGTCATTTAAAAGTAAGAAAAACGTATAATGATAAAATAGTCATACAGAGGAATGTAACAATATAAATTTAATAACATATAGTAAAGTTAATGGTTAAGCATTAAAAGATAGCTTGTAAGCTTCTTTTTAAGAGTAGTCCATCACTAATATATATATATCGGTTAGAGAGAGCGAGAGAGAGAGAGAGAGAGAGAGAGAGAGAGAGAGAGAGAGAGAGAGAGAGAGAGAGAGAGAGAGAGAGAGAGAGAGAGAGAGAGAGGAGAAATATATGTAGAGAAGAGAGAGAGAGAGAGAGAGAGAGAGAGAGAGAGAGAGAGAGAGAGAGAGAGAGAGAGAGAGAGAGAGCAGCGGGAAGGGGTTCACAGGCTCTCTCCTCTCACTCCTGTCTGGCCAGTGCTGTGGACAGGCCGCGCCGCTACACAGCTCCTCTCACAGCCCTCTCACCTCCCTCTCACTACCCCTCTCCTTCCATCCCTCCCGCCGCCGATACCACCAGCGCCACCCACCCACCGGCTGTGCGCTCTAAAAGTTATCCGTTCGTGTGTGTATTTTTTATGTATATATGTATTTGTGTGTATGTGTACAGAAATAGGGTTGCTACTACTGTGTGTGTGTGCTAAAATTAATACCACTACTACTGTGTGTGTGTGTGTGTGTGTGTATTTGTGCTGAAATAGTGCTAAAGTTACTACTACTATTGTGTGTGTGTGTGTGTGTGTGTACTATGATGGAATTACTACTACTACTACTGTGTGTGTGTCAGATCATCGTATCATAATGTTTCAATCACCTATGTTTTTTTCTTCTTTTATTAGTGTTCAGTCTATTGTTATAACGTTTTTGTTATTGTCATTCTGTGTTTTTTCGTGAATAGCTTTGTGCCATTTATTTCATTATTATTAAACTTATTATTATTATTATTATTATTATTTTTATTATTATTGCTCTTATTGTAATTTTCATTATTATTACTTTTTTTGCGTGTTTGTGTGTGTGTGTGTATGTGTGTGTGTGTGTGTGTGTGTGTGTGTGTGTGTGTGTGTGTGCGTTTGTGTGTTAATTAATCGGGAAGCCTGTCTAACCCTTCTTTTGAGTGCGATATATTGGATCTGTTAACACTGTAATTTATTTATTTTGTATCTTCATTTCTATCATCGTTATCTTTTTTCTATTTAATTTACTCGCAATTCATTTATCTGTTTATTCATACATATATTTTTTACTGGCCAATTTATTTACTCTATTTATTTATTGTTTTATTTAATAATTTATTGGTGTATTTCGTATTCATTTGTACATTTGTTTATTTCTGTATTTTCTTTATTATTTTTCTATATATGCTTTATTATTTTTTTCTTTCTTTATTTTCTTTATGTCTTTATTTTCTTTGTCTTTATTTTCTTTGCTTATATATCTTCTTTCGTACATGTCGGTCATCCACGATATAAACTATTCAATTAAAGCCATAGCGATATATTCCGCGGCGTTACACTTTTGTTGCTGAGAGAGAGAGAGAGAGAGAGAGAGAGAGAGAGAGAGAGAGAGAGAGAGAGAGAGAGAGAGAGAGAGAGAGAGAGAGAGAGAGAGAGAGAGTCGATCAGTGAGTCATCAGTAATTGCTTTTATGTACCTACCTAGAGAGATAGATAGAGAGAGAGAGAGAGAGAGAGAGAGAGAGAGAGAGAGAGAGAGAGAGAGGAGAGAGACACAAGAACTCCCAATCAGCGTTAACCTCCAACATTTCCACTTCCACTTCTCAACAATCAAAGCTCGTGTAGGAGGAGGAAGAGGAAGAAGGTTGAGGGGGAGGTGGAGGGGGAAGGGAAGGGATTAGAGGAGGTGGTGGGGGTGGGGGTGGATTAGGGGGGTCAATACACGCAATACAAGGGATGCGTAACTTTAGTTATGAGAAGAGATTGAAGTTATTAAAATTACACTCACTCGAGAGACGCAGAGTAATGGGCGATCTGATAGAAGTTTTTAAGTGGATAAAAGGATTTAATAAAGGAGAGGTAGGAAAAGTTCTTACGGCTTTTAACCATGGTAGAACAAGAAGTAACGGATTCAAGCTGGAAAAGCGTAGAATTAGAAAGGAAATAGGGAAAAACTGGTTCACAAATAGGGTGGTGAATGATTGGAATGATCTCAGTAGACAGGTAGTTAGTGCGAAGTCATTAGGGAGCTTTAAAGAGGAGCTGGATAGGTTCATGGATGGGGATGAAAGGTGGATGTAGGTAGTGTTAGGCGACAGGAACTACCACGTGTAGGCCTCGCGGCCTCTTGTAGCTTCCTTATTTTCTTATGTTCTTATGTACACCAGTGCTAATACCTGTACCACTGTAGCTTTTATTTCCTGGTGGAAAATTGGTCTGAGGTGGATAAGTGGATAGCCTGTTATTGTCTTTTTTATTGTTATTAGAAGTGGATAGGTGGATAGAGGTAATACGTAGGTGTTTTTAGGGTATGTACTCTCTTCATCCACCTTCTTGCTGGTGGTGGATGTGTGGATGCAAGTGGATGGATGGTTATTGTCTTTGTTATTTTATTATTAGAAGAGGATAGGTGGCTATAAGTAGCTTTATTAGGGTATGTAGGCTTTCTTCCTCCTCTTCCACCTCTTCATCCACTTCTCACCTATTCATACACCTTCTTACTGGTAGTGGATGTGTGGATGCAAGTGGATGGGTTCGTCCTCTCCACTACTCTTTTTCTTTTCACTTCTCTCCTCTTTTTATATGCTCTTTATCCATTCAGTTTATGTTTGTGTTTGAATCCTCGTATTCAAGAGAGTCTGTGAGAGAGAGAGAGAGAGAGAGAGAGAGAGAGAGAGAGAGAGAGAGAGAGAGAGAGAGAGAGAGAGAGAGAGAGAGAGAGAGAGAGAGAGAGAGAGAGAGAGAGAGAGAGGTAAAAGATGCAATAACTTGACTTTCCGCGTCAGGGTGAAGAGGAATAAGGGTGTGGAATGAAGGCAGTGGGTTGGAACATGCACGAATTATTTTGGAAGGAATGAAGGAAGGAAGGAAGCAATGGATGGTGTGAAGTGTGTGAAGGAACAGTTATGAGATGGATTTATAAGAGAGAAAGGTGATATAAGAATG
>JACEEZ010018690.1:25000-37500 GCA_016584305.1 Chionoecetes opilio | reverse complement strand
TTGCGGAAGGATAAAAAATAGCGAAATTGCGTTTGCGGAAGTACTGCCGCAAACGCAAATATGTTCGCAAATTCCCAAGTGGCCACGGTGAGTTTGAACACGATTCCTGCGCGGCTACGCGCACCGTCCAGGGCGAGTAAGATACGCTAAGTGAGGCTACTTTCCCACCAGTCAACCTTGACCGCAGTTATCAGTGAGCATTCATAGACGAAGTACGTACGTGTATCTCCAAACCCTTCTTCCTGCCTCGCTTTGTAGGTATGATGCTTTTTTTTTACCATAGGTTTGGTTGAAACTCATATAAACATTATCTGTGTGATGTTATAATATCATTGAAATATCTTATATATTACTGTAAACTTTGTTAGGTGAGATACAAGGTCAGTAGATACTAGAAACAACGTTTGGCGTTGGTGGGCTCGGCTCTGACCTCACGCGTCCCTCGCTGACTCAGTCATGTCTTCAATTATCGTGTGGCCTCACCCAAGATTATGAAATAACCGCAATATGTTTAGAAAAACTGACCCAACTATCATCTTACTGACACATTTTCGTATATAATATATGCATATTTTGAGCAAGGAGAGGGAGGTCAGAGGGCCATAAACCAGTGATATGGACACGGCGAGCATACCAAGAAGTGTGTATTGCGTGTGCTGGTGACAGTGTTATTTGCTTGCAGTAACCTTGGCTCTGCTGTAGAGCTAAATATTACTTGCAAGGAGTGTGTTGTGAGTGAATTAGTGCGTTGCGGTGGTGAGGCGACAGTATTGACCCTGCGTTATCGCTAGGCCGAGGTATGAGTTAACCGCCATCCCTCGTACCGCGCAAACAGTTGTGTGCCATCTGATCTCTATCATACGATGGTGTATGCTGCACCTTGATTACTATGGCGTCCACTACGCCCTCCATCACTCCTACAGGAGTAGCCAAGGCCCGGCTGGTTGCTGCTGTAGACGATGTGCTGGTGTTCCTCTTCAGTATGAGGAGGAAGTTCACGGGAGGGAGGTGACTGTGTGTGCAACACTGTAGGTCAGTCGGAGGGCGAGGAATCTGGATGATGTGTTTGTTAAGTACAACACCGCCATACCCAGCTCTGCACCCGTGAATAAACTGTTCTCCCAAAAGGTCGGATGTCATAAATGCCAAAAGAGAGAGTCTGTCCTCAGATAATTTTGAGATTGGTCTTCATGAAGGGAAACATGAACCAGCTCAAGATGGAATTGTCACCAGAGGAGTCTGAGGTTAAGGAGCCTGATATCATATCAATGAAACATAATCTGGAGTATAGTGTACTTATACTACTTATTACCCTTTAGTTTGTTGATCAATTGTGAATTGAGTCACAATGAGGGGGAGGTGAAATGTGAGCTTATATAACTTGTGGGGCGCTGAGGGGTATGTATGCAAAAAAATACTAATATATATCAATTGACAGAAGTGATTTAGTAAGAAAATTATTAATTTACAACTATAAAGAGCTTTACCTATATTTTTGCATTTTATGCAGGGAAAATATCACGTAATTGGCTTGCGGCTGTGCGGACTTGCGGTTCCAGAATTGCAAACTTCAAGAAATTTGCGGACTTGCGGTTGCGGAAAGTAAGGATTAGGGTTTGCGAACTTGCATTTGCGGAAGTGGATTTTCGTTTGCGGTGTCCACCTCTGACACATACACATGCACACACAACTCATCCTTCACCGCACTGCTTGATTTTATGTTAATCTTGCGTATAATTTACTCTGATGAATAATTCAGCTTTACAATAATAGCAAAATTGCAATGTGTTTCGGAGGGCCTCCGCCAAACCCTGAGACTGGCTCACCGAACCCCTGGGGTTCGGTCGAACCCAGGTTAAGAACCACTGATCTAAAGGTACGGTTACACTAGCCATAGCATGCTCTGGACTCCAGTGATCCAGCTGGATTTTGTCCGCCTCTGGACGATTTGGGCTGGGGTCCAGTGTCCAGTTTACATCTCTTACAAAAAAAAAAACTTATTGTAGCCTTACATAATACCTTAAGTTAAACTTATATTACATACTTATACTAATCTTACATCTATACATTTATAAGAGATGAGCGGGCACCAGCCCGCCGCTGGAGTCACAAGCGACTTCCTGTGAGCGAGGCTCGTCACCTCGCTCCATGTTCCGCTGTGTAGTGCGTGGTGCGCTCAGCGGGGGGGGGGGGGGGGGGAGGGGCGCTGCGCGCCATACCAATAGCCGAGGCAGGTCCTCTAGTGCCCGCCGGAGCACCAGGGCTGCCTCGTCTTCCTCTGGGCCGCCGATCTGCTGCCTCAGCTGAGCCGTGGCGGGGCAGGACAGCAGGTAGTGCCTTACTGGATGTCGGGCGAGGTGGCCACAGTGGTCACACTGCCGACTCTCAAAATCGTCCCTCAACTCCTCCAGTGTGCGATAGCCAAGCCGGAGTCGGTGTAGCTTGACCTTGTATGCCCTGGAAAGCTGGCGGGCGGGAAGTAGCTCTTTGGCTACGGAGAGAGAGAGAGAGAGAGAGAGAGAGAGAGAGAGAGAGAGAGAGAGAGAGAGAGAGAGAGAGAGAGAGAGAGAGAGAGAGAGAGAGAGAGAGAGAGAGAGAGAGAGAGAGAGAGAGAGAGAGAGAGAGAGAGAGAGAGAGAGAGAGAGAGAGAGAGATTTGCAAAGTTTATGAATAGTGGAAAGAGGTTTGTAAGGCTTTGGAAGTGAGTGGAAACGGACTTAGAGAGAAAATGGAGAAAGAAGAAGAAGAGGAGTAGAAGGAGGAAGACTTAAAGAAAATCCAAGGTGTGGCTTTACCCTTGGAAAAAAAAAAAAAAAAAACACACACACACACACACACAGGGGTACTCCGTAGTGTAGTGGTTAGCACGCTCGGCTCACAACCGAAAAGTCCCGGGTTCGATCCCCGGGCGGAGCGAAGACAGACGGGTGGTCTTCTTAAAACCCGAGCCCCTGTCCACCCATCAGTGAATGGGTACTGGGTGTTAGCCGGGGGTTTGTGACCCGCCTCCCGGGGTGGTGGCCTCAGCCGACACTAAGCAGTAAGGATGAATGATTAAAAATGTTGATATGGAGACGGGGCCATACGAGCGTAGCTCAGGCCCTGTAAAATACAGCTAAGTTAATACAACTAGGTGAATACACACACAAACACACACACCACACACACCACACACACACACACACACACACACGGGATTTACATATACTTATAGCATACAACAATATCCTCTTTCCGTCACTCTATTTTTTTTTTTTTTTTTTGAGGACTTAGCTTCGATATTACAGATCATCACGTTACTCCCCCCAAAAAATAAGGCGCTATGCCGCATTGCGTATGTCCGTATCTATTTTTTAAAGTATTTTTTGAGTCAGTAACTTTATCGTGGTTGAATATGATTTTTTTGTTGTTGTCCTTTCTTTTCTTTTTAATTGTTTTTATTTGGCTTTTATCTTTGCTTTCTTTTTCTTTTTACATTTTTTTGTTTTTCTATTATATTTTTCCTGTGTGTATTTTTTCTCTGTCAAGGTAGCTTTATTTTTTTCTGAGTCTCTCTCTCTCTCTCTCTCTCTCTCTCTCTCTCTCTCTCTCTCTCTCTCTCTCTCTCTCTCTCTCTCTCTCTCTCTCTCTCTCTCTCTCTCTCTCTCTCTCTCTCTCTCTCTCTCTCTCTCTCTCTCTCTCTCTCTCTCTCTCTCTCTCTCTCTCTCTCTCTCTCTCTCTCGTTAGCTTTAATTCAATATTTTCCTTTTTATTGTTTGTTCATTCTATCACAAGACATTCTTGTTTCTTTTCTTCTTTTTCTTCTTCCTCATTCCTTCACTCATCGTTGTCTTAGTCCTTGTTCTCTTCCTCTTCCTAATCTTCTTCCTCCTCTTCCATGCCCTTCCTTTATCCCAGTCTGTCTGTTTCCCGTCTTCCTTCTCATTTTTTGCTACCACATTTTGGAATTTCAGGTCTAAGGAAATGAAACATTTTAGTCGCAAGTGGATTAAAATGTCAGTCTTGTATTCATGTGTATCTTTGTAGTTTCGAATCAAAATAGATTTCATCTATACCCACTAATTAAGTTTAGAATGGTTTTTTTTCCCCAAAGGCTCATTTTCGAATTCTAAAAATTTCGAAGACATGTATTTTCTAAGATAGTTAAGGTTATATAATGTTTTTTTGTATCGTAATGCCTGTTACTTTTTGCTGTTTTTCTTTGTTTACACCTTGAAATATATTTTTTTTCGAGTTATATATTTTTTTTCAAAGACGTATTTTTTAAAGATAGTTTTTATTTTTATTTATAGTTTATGTATCGTAATGATTGTTTTTTATGTACATTATATTTCAGACGTTTTTTCTCGAAATTTATATTATTTTCTGACATTTTCTAAGGTATTTTGTAGGTTTTTTTAGGTTTTATCAGCGAATGGATTTTTTTTTTTTGTGTATTTCTATTATTTTACACCATTTACAATATATTTTTGGAACACTCTGGACCACAGGGTCAAAACTTATGGTCCTGTCCAATCTTCGTGGCGGACCCTTTTATGAGTGGTTCCAGCAAGCACCCTCCTCCTCCTCCTCCTAATCTTCTTCCTAACTTTCATCTTTCTCTTCCATCTTCTCTCTTTTTATTCTTCCTTCACTTCTCTCTTCCGTTGTTTTAGTTCCTCCTCCTCCTCCACCTACTGTTATTCATTCTTTTCCTCATCCTCTTCCTTCGCATTCTTCTCCTCCTTCATTCCCTATTCATGATCATTCTCTTGTTATTCCTATTTCCTCCTATTTGTCCTTTCTTCTCCTTTCATCGTCGTCATCGTTGTTTTTTGTTGCTTCCTCCTCCTCCTCCTCCTCCTTCAGGTGACAGGAGGAGGCGAGGGGCTGGCAGGTTCTTGGTCCAAACTGACCTCTAATTCCAAGGCGGCAAGTTGGTATGAGTTGGGGAATTTTTTTTTTTTTTTAAGTTAATACACAATTAAAACAAAAAACCCTTACCAGCCGCCAGTATACAATATAAATATAATTTTGATAAGATATGTTGAGCGATAGTGGACTCTCTCTCTCTCTCTCTCTCTCTCTCTCTCTTCTCTCTCTCTCTCTCTCTCTCTCTCTTATTATTATGGTATGATCAATTTGTCATCTATTCCTCTCATAAACTCAAATATTCTTCCTCATGACTAATCACGCGTTGCTCACTTCACCGCGTTCCTATTCATAGTCGGTCGCCTTTGTTCCTTTATGTCGAGGTCGTTCTCTCTTGCTGAAGGTGCTGGCTAATAATAATAATGATATAATGAAATTTCATGCATCAAGAAAATATGAACAATGTAACCTCATAAATCATTACATATTTCGTAAAGAACCATAATTTGCGTACAGAACAGCCAACTGAGGAAGAAAGAGAAGGACAAGCAAAAAAAAAAAAAAAATTATAATTATACATAATAATTATATTCTATAAAACGAAACGATAATTTTGTTTAAAGAAGAGCTAGAATGAGGAAAAAAAAGAAGGACGAGGAAAATAAACAGTAACTCGATAAATAAAATAGTAAGATAATTTCACGTTTGATCCGGGGATGCCATGGCGGGCCGGCTGTCTTGTGGGCGAGGCAACACTTGTATCTGAGAGTCCACTGAGGGTGTGATGATACCTGAACAACCAGTAAAGGCCTGCCATAGGACACTGTAAACCTACATGCATACATATACGAATGTTATATGAATGTTGACATTACATAGTGTTGCGAACGCCGTCCTCGTCACATCAATTCTACCTTTCAACTTTATCTTGGGTTCGGTGTCTGTGCAGGACGGAAGAATGTTATGTTACCTGAGGCGATTGGACGCCACTTTACCCACGATCACACCGGGCCACTATACACACACCAAGACACGCCATGGATACAAAAACAGCTGTTCACTTCCTTCATCCCTGTACTCACGACAAACTCTACAAACCCAACAGGCACCACAGAACACAACACTACCAGTCAGTCACCTAGGGCGGGAGACACCCCCTTACCACGCCTAGGGTCACGCCCACGCACACACAGGAACACAGCTGGCTGCCACCTTTACCAGGCGCTGCTAGCCACAGGAGATTTCCTCTACCCTTGGCCCATCTCTGAGGTAACCACAGCTCTTCCCTGCTTCCTGGCCGCCGGCGTCTGCCTCTGGGCTGCCCGTCTGTATCTCCCGGCGTTCCTCTCCCGACTCTGTCACTAACCCGACTGCCGTGGCATCTATCCCGGCTCCCTCTCTGTCTCCTTCCTTCCTTCCCGCACACGGCGCCAAAATGCCAGCCAATCAGCGCTCAGAGGGCATGATGCCGAAACGAATCACAGTGTTTGGCGTGCCGCGACGTCACGCTGACGAAGGAACTGGCTGCCTTTGTAACACTAGATATCAGTAAAATTAAACTTATTCCATTGAAAATAAGAACACAGACATCGGTAATTTTCGTGAGTGTTTCTGGCGCGGCAACACGAGGCCGAGGCTTGTTGCGGACACACGGGGACCCTGGGGCCGGCGGTGCCATGGGGGACGCAGCTCAGGGAACACCGGCGACAGCGGTTCCCTGGGAGACACAGCTTTACCCCATGCCTCGAGGGGCGTCTCGGGCAGTCATGTGTGCTGCCTGACACCACCATGTTAGCGATCCTAAGGAGCGATTTTCTTGGCGTGCATTTCCCCGATTCGATCT
The DNA here is from genome assembly GCA_016584305.1 of Chionoecetes opilio. Taxonomy (NCBI): domain Eukaryota; kingdom Metazoa; phylum Arthropoda; class Malacostraca; order Decapoda; family Majidae; genus Chionoecetes; species Chionoecetes opilio. The sequence continues at coordinate 30,806 of JACEEZ010018690.1, read as the reverse complement.
GCGACGCTGATCATGAAGGAAGCCAAGAGGCCGCGAGTCTTCCCGAGAAAGGAGTTCAAACGCCGCCACCTCACTGACTCTCCAGCTCAGCACAAACCATAATGGACACGGTCATATCCTGCCCCGCGGCCTCGTGTCCCTGCGTGCTGGTCTGCGTGACGCACGTGTGATAACAGTCATGTGTTGTGGCTTGGCGGGGACTGGTGGCGATGCTTGTGTGGTCCGGGCTTGTCTTGGCCCCCGGCACGGGCGCCTCGGGGGACAGGTCAAGGGCCTCGTGAAGCTGGTGTGGAGGCAGTGTGTCCTTGAGGTCAGTGATGCCGCCTTGGCAGTGCCGGATTTAGATGTCGCGTGGCCCTGGGCACTGGGGCTAGGCGGGGCCCTAACTTTACCTACTTACTTACTTTCCTTATCTGTGGCGGGGATACTTACATACTTGACTGGACTGGAATGGACTCAGTAAACAGGTAGTTAGTGCGGAGTCATTAGGGAGCTTAAAAGGAGATTATTTCAGATAAAGCTAGATAATTTCATGGATGAGGATGAAAAGTGGATGTAGGTAGTGTTTTTTAAGTAACAAACTACCTCGTGCAGGTCTCGCGGCCTCTTGTAGCTTCCTTATTTTCTTATGTTCTTATGTTTTTACTTACTTAAACGACTTAGTGGCCCGATTCAGTGGCGCGTTGTGGCGTTCCATATCTTTCCCTTGTTTTGATCAGTCTGTTTTCACGTGTTTGTGGCGGGGAGACGATAATCCCCGCCACTATAGCCGGGCAACCGAGTGGCGCGCAGCCTTATCACATAAGCCACGGGGCATTTTCGGCGGCAAGGTTTTGTGTTCTGTAATATCTTATGAAACGAGGTATGTTTCTAAATATGTCATGTTTTTCTTTTTATTTTGCACTCCGTTTCCTCCTCTCTCTCTCTCTCTCTCTCTCTCCTCCTCTCTCTCCTCTCTCTCTCTCTCTCTCTCTCTCCGCAAGGATCTATGAATATATTTCTGTCACACTCTCACTCATTGTTCCTCGTCTTTATATTCTCACAGTAACTCTTCATTGCACTGAATTAATCTACCTATAATAATACTCATATACCTTTTTATTTACGCGACGGTAATAAGAACAACGTAAGAGAAAGACAAATGAACTTCTATTTGGCTCAAGCTTATGACTCTAATCCTCCCAAACATAGCTTAAAGTACCTAAAAATTACTCGAATTAAGACCAAAACCCTTGAAGCACTTATAGCAGTCTTGAATAGTGTGTTCAAGGCAATACGGGCAACCATATCATGCCGGGTGCTTATTTATAGCGCTATTTGGTCAATATGACGACTATAATGCAGTACCGAAGCATATTTCTCCGTAGTATTACAATTTATAAGCAAGGTTGTTAATAGTATCCGAGAAAGCTTCGAAAATGATCCGAGCAGTGGTGGATCTTGGTGTGGGACGCCCGGGGCCAATCAGCTGTGAGGGATAAGTCACGTGATGCAGCCAGCCACCCGGACACTGCGCGCGCCTCTCCCAGCCTGCCTGCCACCGTACGTCCTGGCTGGCGAGGGAAGGGAGGGAGACGGGACAAACGGGGACATTGGGACGTATTTTAGTTGATTTATACAAAGTGCGGCTCCGTAAACAAGTCCTTCGAGTGTATAAGTGTGTGTGTTCGTGTGGCAGAGCTGTTTTCCTACAAAACGGTGAGTGTTGATAGTTTTTTTTTTTGTAATTCACCGGCCAACGGTGAAACGGTACGGTTACTCACTCATGGGACGGCAGTGGCACGACTCATTTGCCCGTTGTGGCTTCCCATATATTTCCCTTGTTTTGATCGGTGTTAACATAAGAACATAAGGATATAAGGAAGCTACAAGAGGCCGCGAGACATACATGTGGTAGTTCCTGCGTTGCGTTTGTGGCGAGGAGACGATGATCTCCGCCACTATAGTCGAGCAATCGAGTGGCGCGGCGCCTTTCCACATAAGGCACGACACAGTTGCTCATTGTGGCGTCCCATACATTCCTTTCCCTTGTTTTAATCAGTGTGTTTTTCTTTCTCTGTTCTCATTCTCTTTTCAAATTCGCTTGTTTACGCTGTTTCGTGTATACCACCGGACATTACTAGAGTACCTTTATGTTATGTTATTTATGAGTCTGGCTCAATATGAACAAGTATGAGACACCTTAATTCAGGTCAGTTATACAGCAAGTTAATGGGCCAGCAGACTGGTTAACTCTTGCCGCACGGCGGCGCGTCGATCGCACGCACCACAGGGCACCCCAGAGTGAGGTATCTTGTTGTAGTGTGTCTTTGATTACACTAAAGTCGCCACGGTGCACTAATGTCGCCATGCGCCATATATGACGAATTATAACATCACTACTGATTTGTATGTGCCACTGAAGATGATACACAGTAGTTTACATCATGACTGTATAATCTACCCTGTTTCAGTGTTGCTTTATGCTTTGTATCTGCAAGTATTAACTGTTTCAAATTTCGGGTGTTGGTGGTGGGGGAAGGGGATGGTTGTTAGTGGTGGGGGAAGGGGGTGGGTGTTAGTGGTGGGGGAAGTGGGTGGTTGTTGGGGGAAAGGGGTGGGTGTTAGTGGTAGGGGAAGTGGGTGGGTGTTGGTGGTGGGGGAAGGGGATGGTTGTTAGTGGTGGTGGAAGGGGGTGGGGGAAGTGGGTGGACGTTTGGTGGTGGAGGAAGTGGGTGGGTGTTGGTGGTGGGGAAGGGGGTTTGGTGGTGGGGTGGTGGTGTTGGGGGAAGTGGGTGGGTGTTCGGTGGTGGGGGAAGGGGATGGATGTTGGTGGTGGGGAAAGGGGATGGATGTTGGAGATGGGGGAAGGGGATGGGTGTTGAAAGTGGAGATGTGGGTGGGAACGGGGGTGGATGTTAGGGGATGTGGGTGGGAGAAGGGGATGGGTGTTGGAAGCGGGGATGTGGGTGGGAACAGGGGTGGGTGTTGTGGGATGTGGGTGGGTGTTGGGAATGAAGTAGAGTGAATAATAGCAGATTCTTGAAGGACTCCAGCATCCACCCCCCTCTCTCTCTCTCTCGGTGAACTCCTCGTGTGACGTCATCAATAATATTCGCGGGCCTGTTGGAAGGATGAAACTTTTTTTCCCGCGCTTTTTACAAAAGTCGTGTTTTTACGGAAATAAGGCGTGGACATGAATTATTTTTTGTGGATTAGGTGTTTTGAATGAACATTCAACACATTTATGCAAAAAAAAAATGGGTCTGGACAATTACTTTAAGATAGCATTAAAAACTAATTGAGAAATGAGAATTTACCTTCAGAAAGAAGGTGGCCAGTGCACGCTAAACCCAGGCGGCCAATGTGACGCTCACGCCAGCTGACTCCGCTGAGACGCTGCGCAGACACAGGGGTTTGCTGCATTAAAAAAATATTCAATATTTGGAGTTGGAAAAATTGTATTACAAAACTATTTATTTTTCTTAATCTCAGCCCCTATTATAATGCAGCTATGTTTATATTCCGGCAGTCCTAGTGGCACGATGGGGGACGCAAATAATTTCAATTGATTTCTGGTAATTACCAGATGCGCGAGGCCCCACAAAGCGCAAGGCCCCTCAAAGCACGAGGCCCCTCAAAGCGCGAGGCCCTGGTCACAGGCCCGTTGTGCCGGCCCTAAATCCGGCCTGCGCCTTGGCCTCGCCGGAAGAAGCATCTCGTGCACCACAAATCCTCCTGGTGGCGGCATACACACCGCCCCAGGCTCCCCGCCACCCACGCCGCGCACATCATCGCGAGGCAGACGATTTCCGCCCTGAGCAGCAGCCCTCCATACACAGGGCGTACTGTGTGTGGCGGAGGGCGAGCACCACCTCGCCCACCACGGCCAGGAGCCGCACCGCCGTGGAGGGCGCCGCGCAGGCCTGGCTGTGAGGCAGCACCGGGTCAGGCCTCAAGCGGCCCAGCCACCGCCATCCTGCCAGTGTGTTGAACACCCTGACGGCGGGGGAGTTCACCGCCGCGTGTGCCCTCCTCTGCAGGCTGTGCATCTGTACCGCCACGACGCGAGCCTCGGGGCGGCACCACTACGCCAGGAACCCCAGGCTCACCACCACCACCACCACCACACTCACGGCTCCCAGGACACGCACAAAGGTTTGCACGGTACAGTGAGTCATTGGATCGGGTCTTGAAAGAGGCTGAGGTGAGGTGCGGCAAAACATGCCACCCCGCGGTATTAAGGATGTTTTTCAAGACCAAAATAAACCACCTTTCGTGTAAGGTTCCAGTCTTCAAGGACAGGTTGGCGTTAGAACACCCTCCCCGCGCATCACCTCCAGCCTATAACTCAGTCTCCAGGCAGTGCTCGGGGATACTCTGAACTGCAACCTGTTGAAGCATGGTGGAGCATCACAAAGAATGCCTTGTTTGGTCTCGATCCTCAGCTCCCTACACAGGGGGGAGGAGGCCGCCTCTTCCTAGGCAGGACCAAACCTAGGGCGCCGAGGTCCTGCTGCCGCGGCGCCCCGAGCGTCACGGTGAAGGGCGCCTCTTTTTTTTAAGTATTAATTTTGTTCAAGTGGTTTATTTATTCTTTACAATTATTTTTTTTTTTTTTATAAATAGCTCTAATACGAAACATTTACCCGATTTATCCTACCATGAAGAACATAGAAGGCTAAAAGCAAAACAAAAAACAGGTTAAAACACCCTACGTTTCTAAATCTTTATAGACAACAGTGTTATAATGGAGTGTATGTATGAGTGTATGAATCGTATACGTGGAAAAAAGATGAATCACATTAATTTAGTCTCAAAAGAAAAAAAAACATTCTCATCACATTCCTCACGTTGACTTATACGTTGCATTACGCTCAGGTGCATAAAGTTCCGCTCATTGACGTGTCCATCACACCTTGCAATGATCCACGACGCTCCTTTACCTGCAGGGAGACTACTAATCAAGGAGCAAGAGGAGAGGAAGAGGAAGAGGAAGAGGAAGAGGAAGAGGAATAGGAGGAGGAGGAGGAGGAGGAGGAGATGGTGATATCAGATGAGATGGAGATGGGAGAAGAACAAGAAGAAGAAAGAGAAGGAGGATAAAGTTTTATCTCTAACCATAAATTGTCTTTTTTTCTCTCTTCCTCTCTTTAATTTACTTTTTCGTTGTTAAATCTATAATTGAAGTTTTTTTGTGTTTCTGCTTTTTAAGTTTTCACGCAATGCTACTTCGACGGAATATCTCTCTCTCTCTCTCTCTCTCTCTCTCCTTCTCTCTCGTCTCTCTCTCTCTCTCTCTCTCATCTCTCTCTCTCTCATTCTCTCTCTCCTCTCTCTCTCTTCTCTCTCTCTCTCTCTCTCTCTCTCTCTCTCCTTCTCTCTTCCCCTCTCGTCTCTCTCTCTCTCTCTCTCTCTCTCTCTCTCTCTCTCTCTCTCTCTCTCTCTCTCTCTCTCTCTCTCTCTCTCTCTCTCTCTCGTAGGTAGCAGAGGAAACCAATACTGATTCAGTGCAACTTATGAACACACACACGCACACACCCAGACACACACGCACACATACACACAACAACACACACCAATCCATCCACACACACACACACACACACACACACACACACACACACACACACACACACACACACACACACACACACACACACACACACAATAATAAGCAGAATTATTAAAAATACGGAAAAAAGGGAGGTTAATCAATTAATATTTGTCGAAAAGGAAAAACAGTAAAGACAATATAAGAGAGAGAGAGAGAGAGAGAGAGAGAGAGAGAGAGAGAGAGAGAGAGAGAGAGAGAGAGAGAGAGAGA
>JACEEZ010018690.1:7500-15000 GCA_016584305.1 Chionoecetes opilio | reverse complement strand
TAAAACCGAATAACCAAATTATAGAGGTAGTAAAAACTGCAAATAAATTGGTTGGCTTTATTGGACGAACTTTCAGTTTCAAATCTGAAAAAGTTATACTCTCATGTCTCAGACAGCCCCGAGTAAACGGTCACTACTACAACTTTTGACCTGTGACGGGCTGTGGTTCAGTAAGGGCCCTGTCAGTTAGTGACCACCATCGGGATTTATATACCAGGGGTCACTGCTGCAGGAGGCATTGAAGTGCACGGCGTCCTACTTGGAAAGTGCACTACCGCAGTGGATTGAAACGGAGCTGGGGCCTGATTGACTGCTGCCTCCCAAGAAAGCGCCAGGCAAGGCTGCCGCACCACCCCTGAACTTCCACACTGAGCCTACACCAACACTACATTAGACCTCATAACACACACAGATAGCCCCGAGTTAACGGTTACCACTACTACTCTCGACCTGTGACGGGCTGTGGTTCAGTTAGGGTCCTGACAGTTAGTGACCACCATCGGGATTTAAGGTACCAGGGGTCACTGCTGCAGGAGGCATTGAAGTGTACGGCGTCCTACATGGAAAGTACACAATCCGCAGTGGATTGAACGGAGCTGGGGCCTGATTGACTGCTGCCTCCCAAGAAAGCGCCAGGCAAGGCTGCCGCACCACCCTTGAACCTCCACGCTGTGTTCACACCATTACAAAACACGCATAACATGACCTATCTATCAAGCACTAAACCTACCCCCACAAACTAATAGTAGTTAGCCATAGATTACAGCTTTCAACTTTCCTCACAAATTCCATGCAGTTTTTCTATATTGCATGGTATCACTTCTTTTCCGGCCAGCTTTGGCTGGAGGGATGGGTGGGTGGGGAGGAGCCTTCTACTTCCTATCCTTTCTCTCTTATTATCTAGTTAGTGTAGTGTAGTTAAAGCAAACAGTCTTGTAAGGACCTATCGGTCTGTTGCTGTTTGTGTTTCCTTTGTATTCCTTTGTATTCCTCCTCCTCCTCCTCCTCCTCCTCCTCCTCCTCCTCGATTAGTAGTCTCCCTGCAGGTAAAGAAGCGTCGTGGATCATTGCAAGGTGTGATGGGCACGTCAATGAACGGAACTTTATTCACCTGAGCGTAATGCAACGTATACGTCAACGTGAGGAATGTGATGCGAATATGTTTTTTTTTCTTTTGAGACTAAATTAATGTGAGTCGTCTTTAAGCCCCGTTCTCACAGCCGATTTGGGTACCTCGATCAAACTCGATCATGCGATCGCGTAATGGTCGGTAGGGATCGGGGTTTCTACACGGATTTTTTTGCATGCTCGAGTTTGATCGAGGTACCCAAATCGGCTGTGAGAACGGGGCTTTAGGTAGAAGGTGGTGATGGTGGTGGAAAGAATACAAAAGAATACAAAGGAATACAAAGAAAAAACAAACAAAAAGACATAACAATATATCTATTGATGAGAAATATACTGTTTGTGGAAATAATTTTTTGCTTGTACCATTTTTTAAAGTTATATTTTGATTTTAAGTTAAGCTTTTTTATGGGAACTCTTTTTTTAATGATATATATATATATATATATATATATATAAATATATATTATAAAATTTATATATATTATATATATTTTATATATATATATATATAATATATATATAATATATATTATATATATATTTTATATTATATATATATATATATATATATATATATAATATATAAAGTTTTAAAATAGTTATATAGCATATAATTATATTCAATCTATGCCTGGTTTTTAGACGACAGATTTTTTTTCATCTTTTTTTTTCATTCAAGTATGCTTTGCATGTTGCATGTCGTTTTTCTCTCCAAGTATGACCAAGGACAAAAACAAGAGTAATAAATTAAAAAAAAAAAGTTATAAAGCAGACAGTAAGTGAGTTCTCTGTAATAAAAAAAAAAAAGTTAAAAAAGTTATCCAGCACAGTTATACAGACAGAAAGAGATCATTCATGATTTTAGTCTCGTATTCACAAACGTGCGACTGTTTTTGAAATGGATCATAACCTTTCACAGCCTAATCTATGATATATTCAGTTCATATTTTCCACGACTCATTCATGTCACAAATTTTAGTTTGATTTTTTTCTTCTCTGGTCTTTTTTTTTTTACACAATAATTTGAGTTCGGCGAAAAGCAGGGCTTGAAAACGAAACTATTTTTCAAACGGTTGGTTCCGATCAGAAACAGTATTATTAACGTTTCGTTTTTCGTTCCTCCTCCAAACATATCGTTCCTGAACCGGTTTGAAAGAAATTAAAACCGGTTAGAACGTTATTCTCAAACCATGTATTGAATATGCTATTAGCCCTAATAAAAATAATGCCTATACATGACTACATTTTTATAGATGGTAATAAAGCCATACATTTCATGGTCCACAGTATCCAACAAAATCAAACCCTTAAATGTCGTAAGAACTAGTTTATATTATTATACTGCTTAAATAAGGCAACACATTTACATATACAATACAGCGTAGTGTAGAAATATGCAATCTCAGTTGCCGTAAAGACATGAATCACTAATTATTTATTGATATTATATGTGGCAAAAAATTTATTCATTCGTAATATCACCAATCCACTAATTAAATAAACCTAATCAATGAAATCAATGACCACATGTGGTACTCCAAGGACTCAAACCTGGGAGATTCACACCGAAATTTGGCGCACCAAGCATTACGCTATGTTTAATAGCCTATGTTTAATAGCTAGTTATAAGATTAAGCTCATACTCACGATATATTATCCATTTTTGATTACTGGATATTAATCTAAGCATGTTCTTAAACCCAGTTGCAGAAACATAGCTCAACAAGTAGAAAATGCTTCAGGGTAGCCCTGAAGACATGAAAAAGAGAAGATGACTCTTGCGGGTGTTGTTTTGTAGATCAAGAAGTGTCAAGAAGAAGGGAAACAAGGCTAGTGTGGACATGGGAAAGATTGCGAAAGAATAGAAACAAGGTAGCAAAGATGCCTTTGGACATGAGAAAGATTTAGAAAGGAAAGAAACTAGGTGTCACTCAACATTTGTCCTTTGTCGACTGATACCACTCGTGGTAGGACAAATGTTGAGTGACACCTAGTTTCTTTCCTTTCCAAATCTTTCTCATGTCCAAAGGCATCTTTGCCACCTTGTTTATATTCTTTTACCCAGGGAGCCAAATGAAAAATCGGTCCCGGCGTGCTGTAAAAGGTTGGCCTACAAAAACCCAATCTACATATACCTAGGATCATGATCTAGAGGGCGAACCTACTGAAAAAGTTGCTGGAAATTTTTACCAGCCCAAAAACAAAACAAATCGAGAATTCCAGCCACACCGGCAGTAACTCGGACCTTAGTAGTGATGTTCTCTGCAATGATGATTCAGAGCATGTATTTCTAGTATTTTTCAGTGTTTCTAGGTGTGCATGTGAGCTTCGTGGTTAATACATTGAGCAGAAAAAACTTCAATTTCAGTGTAATTATGATTATTTTATGCTAAGCATTGGAACAGAAGATGAAAATGTAGTTGTTGATTTGGCATTCGTTATTTTCTGTTTCCTATGACTTCTGTTTTGTGCTATAGTGGTGGTGGGTAGTTACAGCATGCGCTTTTTTATTTCTTACAGGTTTCTATGCTGAGCAAAGGAGGGAAAACAACTGAAGCAATAGTGGTGTCTCTAATTGTTTTCGATGGTGCGTGACTGCATGTGAGTTAAATCCTTTCAGAGCAGAAATGCCAGCGTTAGTCAACATATCGACAGGTCAACATGCAGAACCTGATACTCAAGCTGATTTGACAAATGTGAAAAGCATAGGTTTTGAAGCTCTCGCTGATTCTATTAGATGTCAGCAAAAGCAAACCAAAGTGGTAAAGCTGAAGACATTTCACACCCAAAATATCACTACCAAAAAGCCAAAAAATCCTTCTACTACCACTGGAAAGAGTGATGAGGTGACTGCTCTGCTACGCCTGACTCAACTAGCAGCCAGTGGAGGTGAAGTTGACATCATCAACTTTATAGGCAAGCATGAATGCAGCAAGTTTCCTTCATCACTGTTCAATGAAAATGGGTCGATGAGAGCAGGTGGAACCAAGTCCACATTGATTAAAGCATTGAAGGAGGAAACCCAGATGACCACAGTTTCTCATCTCCCACAGGATAAACTCAAAACAGCTGTAGTTGTAGATGCTATGTTTGCAGTACGTCAGTGGTCATTCCATAAAGGTGAAATATTTGGAGCAATTGCAAAGAGATACCTTCACAACATAGGTAGTAAGGTAATGATGGGAGCATACGCTAAGCTGCGCGTGGCATGCGGTGCTCATCTCCGTGGCATTAGCCCTTAGAGCCTGTGGTGGGTGAGGACCCGTTACCCCGGGACACAGGGCTAGTGAGACTCCCGGGTTACCACAGTTACCTTCCCCAGGTTGCCCCAGGTACCCATTTATCAACCCCGAAAGTGAGGAAGAAAAGCTGGGTAGGCTGGTCACCGGCTTGCCCTGGCCCGGGATCGAACCAGGGCCCGCAGATTCGTAGCCAGGCACGCTAGCCACTGCACCACGGAGGCGACCACAACATGCTGAATGATATTCCTGAAGGGACAGCCAGTACCCATTTCTGCTGTGACCGATATGCAGGGCCGGATTATGACCTTTTGGGGCCCCTAGGCTAATTAAATTGTGGGCCCCCTCAGACGGAGCCACCCTCTAACTCGCCCGCACCCGTCTTGAATATGTTTTGTTATATTTTTATTGGGGCCCCATGATTTACAGCTAGGGTCCCAAACAGGGGCCCTTTATCTCAAATAAAGGACTCAAACAGAGGCCCTTTATCTCAAATAAAGGGCCTCAAACAGGGGCCCTTTATCTCAAATAAAGGATTCAAACAGAGGCCCTTTATCTCAAATAAAGGGCCTCAAACAGGGGCTCTTTATCTCAAATAAAGGACTCAAACAGAGGCCCTTTATCTCAAATAAAGGGCCTCAAACAGGGGCCCTTTATCTCAAATAAAGGACTCAAACAGAGGCCCTTTATCTCAAATAAAGGGCCTCAAACAGGGGCCCTTTATCTCAAATAAAGGGCCTCAAACAGGGGCCCTTTATCTCAAATTATTTGTAATTATACTTTAAGTTAAATGAATTATTCAGCAATGCAAAATATCATTTATCAAAAAATATTATATATGGAAATCTATTAGCAGGGACCCCAGGCTTGGGGCCCCCAAGCTTGAGGGGCCCTAGGCTGCAGCCTATACTAGCCTATAGGATAATCCGGCCCTGCCGATACGACACAGACAATCTCAAAGCTTCACAACACCAACACAGGTATGCCAAATCAGAAAAAGCAAAAGTCTTTGAAGTCAGTGAACAATACATTGCTCCTGCTCCACAAGATTTTTTCCCAATTTCTGCCAACAAAGAAGCACTTTTGAACTTTTTGTGCATGAAATGGAGCCAGGATAAAGAGCTGAAATCATCATTAGGTTCAACATGCCTATACCTAGGTGAACCTACCATACCTATACCTTCAAGAACGTAACAGAAAGTGTTGTGGTCTCAAAAGGTACAGTGAATGAAGTTGCAGAGCTGCAGTCCACTCAGAATGAAGCAGACACCAGAATTATACTACATTCCATCTACAGCTTTCAGAAAGAGGGATCTGAACGTGTAGTCATTTATGCAAATGACACAGATGTCATCGTTTCATGTGTGTACTATACTTCTACACTCCTTAAAGAACTGCCTGAAATGTGGGTGGCACCACCACAAACAGCTACCTCGCGATCCATAAGATGTGCACTAGTTTTGGGCCCAGCAAAGCGCAGGGACCTTCCCTTCATCCACAAACCCTGAGTGGACGTGACATCCACCAGCTGCCCTTCTTCACCAGTAAAAAGACATGTGAGGTGCATCAAAAGAGGTAGAAATCCAGATCTTGAAGACTTTGGAGAAGCAGATGTGAATTCTCAATGGCACCGTAAACGACAGAACGTCATCCAGCAAGCCAGAGAAAATGCTGGTAGCTTGTAACAAAGAAGGATGTGACTTTAAAGGCTCTGCACTGGATAGGACTTAAGGTACATAAATTCTTAAAACAATAAGTCCAACACTTTTGAAAATTCTACACCCAAATGAAGACGCATTCTATAGTTGCATGTTGAACGGGCAGGCCACTGGCACACATACCTGACAAAACAGCGCATATCCCACACAACCCAAATTTGGAAACCATTTACTAATTTTTGGATGGTCACTAGTAGGAAAACAAGCTTTTGCCAGTTTCCATTCACATAACTAGCATGGCCAGATCAAATGTCAAGAATAATCTCGTGTGGGCTGTTCTGAAAGGTTGCAACAGAAAAAAAACTGTTTCCTGCAGCGAAAAGGCATTCCCTGCTACATGGGTTGCCGTGCAAGGGATCAGAAAGAAAATGGAGTCGTATAAAGTGCATATGTTACCACTGGAGCAGACCGCAGTGACTCTGATATTGACAGTTTAATGTACATGATCTATTCCATGCTGAACAGTATTATAATTATCTGATTATTTTAATGAGATTTATTAAGGTTGGTACAACCCATGAATTTTGGTTTTTTTTGGGCTTGTTCTCATAAGGCATAAACTGCACAGATAAACATTATATCGAAATGTAATGTTTACTTCAAAGTTATTTGAACTACGTAAACTAGAAATAAAAATGTTTGGTTCTTATTTATATGGTATTTGTCAAGACCTAAGTAAAACTAAATACCAAATATGCCAATAAATGTACATTAGTTTGTAGCTAAAACGAATGAGAGCAATTCTTTTGCAATTGGAAAACCGTGAGTATATAAAGTGTATAGGGACAAAAGCTACGATTTTCGAGCCTATGGGGTTATATTAGTTTTTGACCTCCCAAAATTTTCCAGCAGCTTTTTCCCGGGGTTGGCCCTCTGAAACATGTTTTTAGACACCTGTAGATGTGATTTGCATAAGCCAACCTTTTACAGTACACCGGGACGAATTTTGGAAAAAATCGGGTTTGGCTCCCTGGGTATGTACCTGGGTATTCCCCTTACTTCCTTCCCTTTTTTTTTTTTATCTTAGTGTCTTTCAATTTTTTGATACTGTATAGAGAAGTAGACATATTTGTTTTTACCTTGTGTCCTGCTACTACCACTACTACCACTACTACTAACTACTACTACTACTCCGCAACTATACTATACTACTACTACTACTACTACTACTACTACTACTGCCACTTTTACTACTACTACTATTACGCCTATTACTACGACTACAACTACTACTTATATTACTACAACCACTGCTACTTACCTACTATTACTTTACCATTATTACTACTACTACTACTACTACAAAAACATTTTCTCCTCTCATACTAAATATCTCTCTCACACACCCCACACCACACACCACCACACACACAACACCACACACACACAACACACACACACACACCACCACACCC
>JACEEZ010018689.1:88668-106106 GCA_016584305.1 Chionoecetes opilio | reverse complement strand
TTTGCATAATTATTTAATGTTCTTCAAAATACCTAATCCAAAAAATTATTCATTTTCACGCCTTATTTCCCTAAAAACATGACTTTTTGTAAAAAGCGCGGAAAAACAGCCACATTCCAGCCGTGGCGCGAAATTCTGGCACGAAAACAAGAGGTAAGCCCCACCCCGCCCGACACAACACGGAGACTCTGAAAAATGTAGTAGTACTTGGAATTTTGGTCTTCTGGTATATTTTTTGTGCGCCCCAGGGCACATTTCTCCTGCATGGGCCGGCAGAAACCGTGCCATTCCCCAAAGCTTAGCACCCATTCACAAACCCACACCGGCAAATGATATATGTGTGCAGACCTTTGAGCGACGGGGAGCGGCTGGTAGTAGCCAGGTACTGCACCCTCTCATCTCGGTGGCCTTGCTACTACCCCCGCTCCCCGCCGCTTGCCGCCGCTGCACACATCTGCACACATATATCGTCGCCCCACAGTTTGAAAATTTGGGTGCTAAGCTCTCGGTAAAGGCACAGCCTCCACCTGCACCCACACAGATGAAAGTACATACCCACATCGCACAAAAAATATATCAGAAACACCAAACTCCCCAAGTACTACATTTTTCTCAGAGCCCTCCGCGCAATGTATCAGGCGGTGCTAGGAGGCTCCCTGTTGTGACGTCGCCGACCCATGGCGTCGTCTGCTGATAAACGTTGTGTTTTGAGAATCATTTAAAACGGTGACTGGATGCAAAATGTGACAACATATTGTTGATATACTCGATCATCGCTATATTTTGACTGCATTAAATCAGCAATGATGAAATGGTCTGGACGATTCTTTAAAGCCTCCGACGTAGGAGGAAAGTCCTTTTAAACCACGTTTTAGTGTTTTTTTTTTGTGTATGAATTATTTCTTTCTTATTGTTTTTGCCTCCATCAGCACTTGTTGTTGTTTTATACTGAAAGATCCAGGTCCCGGGTTGTATTTTATTGTATGTATGTTTTTCTTATTTCATTGTCATATATTGTACGACTTTTTTCAATTAAAAACTACCACGTGTAGGTCTCAGGGCCCCTCTTGTAGCTTCCTTATATTCTTATGTTCTTATGTTTTTATGAAATATTTTCAAGCAACAACCACACACACACACACACCACGGGGAAAGGGGAGTCGAGTGTATACGTGCGAGATGGGGAGGGATTAGGTTAGGATTACCCCAAACCCCCTCACAGCGCAGCATAGCACCCTCATTTCTTACCTTTCCCATACCTTGACCCTGACTCCCTCCTGTCTGTATTTTAAAGCCCGTCCAGACTAGGGCTCATGAGGCTGGCGGTGAGGTTGGCGGAGCTGTAAATCGAGGTTTTCCAACACCGCGCGCGTCGTGGGGACGAATCCAACCCTTCCCGATTCGAGGGACGTTTTTGTAGTTCCCCGTGCTGCCCCGTGATGGTATTATCAAACTACCAGATAAATTTAAGATGATATTAGGAAGACTGAACATACCATCATCTTCACGAGACATTACTGCGTGTCATGATATAAGAATTATTACAGTAAAATAACAGTATACTATAGCAAGGATAAGATAATGATACCAAAGCGAAATAGTGCATAAAAAATGTTCCTCTCTCACCTTTTTTTTTCACTCCTTATTTTCTTTTAAATTTTGCTTGCTTGCTGTTTATTTACTGCCCTCGGAAGAAACACACTTTTCCGATTCTGACGGTATATGTACGTCCTCAATGCAAAAAATTTTAGGTGGTCAAAAATTGAATAAACATCATCAATCTTGTGACGGAGCGTCGCCCCCCCTGCCATGGCGGTGAGGCCAGTCTGGACGCGCAGGTCGTATTTCAACCATCCACCTGCCTCGTGTATCTACGCATGAGGCAGTGTGGACGGGTTTTTAGTTTTTTTTTGAAAGAGAGAGAGAGGAGAGAGAGAAAAGGGAGAGAGAGAGGCGGGATGGGAGAAAAGAGAGGGAGGAAAGGGAGAGATGGTGGGGGAGAGGGCAGGAGGCGGGCCTTATTGACTAAACAACTGTGTATCTGAATTGTTCATTGTAACATACCCTCCCTAACAGGTTAGGCAGGTGAAAACTTGTCCCCACTTGTAATGGTGGTATTGGTAATTGTTACTATGTTGATATTCTGGCAACCGCTGGCTGTACATGTGACCTCACCCGTCACCCACTTCACACACACACAGCGACACAACGAGACTCGAGAGTGGTCGCTCAGTCGCACACTCGCTCACTCACACACCCTCCCCACTGGGGGTTTTGAACGCTTCTTCCCTGGGGGCCCGTCATAACCACGTGTACTTTTATCTACTGTAAAAATATACTACTTAGACTGTGTACAGTCCTATATCATCCCCTGCATCATTCATCATCGTCAAGTAAGGAGTAAGTAAAAGTGGCCAATAATACTAAAAGTGGGAAACATTCTCGGAACATTTTCGGAACATTCAGGGAAACCTTTTATAAAGAAAAATTGCAGGGGAGGGACCGCATGCGAGTTTTGCCGTCGGGCGCTTGCCGACGCGGGCGCGGGCGGGGGCGCGGGGGGTCGTTGGCACCTATCCCGCACCTTGACAAAAATGCCCTTGTGTTTACTTGAGACTGCTGTTTTACTTTATGGTGACGACACAGTGATACTGGCGGAGACCGCGCCGCCGCTGCAGGGCGCCGAGTCCCTGTGCACGGGTACTGTGATGGCTGGGGATTACAAGTGAACTTTGACAAAACTAAAGTTTTTATTTTTCGGAAGGAAAGTAAAGGTTAAAAACATTTAAGTTTGGGAATGAAGATATAGAAGTAGTGCACGAGTACGTATATTTAGGAACCAAGTTTAACTATAATGGGTCATTTTATAAGGCTAAAAATAAGCAGATAGTCCGGGCAAAAAGGGCTATGTAGGGGTTGTTTAATAAAATCATTAATTTAGCCTACCACTTGACCGTTAGTATAGATCTCTATGAAAATTAATTGTACCAATTATGTTGTATGGGTGTGAGGTCTGGGGTTTTGAAAACAATAGGCAGTTAAAGATAACAGGTAATAACTATGAGGAGGTTTTTGGGGAGTGAATAATCAACACCGCTGTGTATGGTTTACGGTGATTTGGGGGTTTAAACTCATAGAGGAGTATATTGATAACGGGATTATTCATTTTTGGTTTTGAATTGCAAATGGAGATAACAACAAAATATCATCAATATTATATATGTTTATTAAACAATTGTATAAATCAAAACATCTATAGATCTCCTTGGATTATGAAGGTTAACCATTTGTTTAAATAGTTGCGGTAGGACAATGTTTTTATTATGTAATGATTGTTAGGGGTCATTGGTTTAAAGGAAACTTTCAAGCTAGGTGTAACGACATTTACAAACAAACGTGGAAGGAAGAAACTCATAATAATTTAGTTTGTGTCAATTACAGATTATGACTGAAAATAAGGAAATGCAAAGTTATCTGATAAACTACTGTTGAACCAGCGACAGAAAGGTCTGACATTTTGTTTTTTGTTTTAGTCCAGCCCTTAAATTTGGGTTTTCCTATGGTGCGCCATTTTAAGATAGTATTTTTGATCACAACTTATATATATATATTGTGACTGGTTTACTGTTAATTATGATGTCATTTTTTTTATAATACTAGAAACTTTTTTTGTAAGTAGAATTTAGATGTAAGCAAGGTTTCTTAATTTCAATGTATTGGGCGCTGTAGAATATTCTAGATAAAGCAGAACCAAGAACACAACCCATCCAGCCTTTGCTCTGACCCTTTCTCGTCTTATTATGAAGATTTGCCACAGATGTTGAAGCAATTCAACATTTTGGTGCCCGACCAGGGAGGTGAAGACTTTAAGGACCTCTTGTGAGTAATTTTGTGGCATACAGACAGATATAAAGGGAGAAATTACTAAAGTCGAGAGCTGCTGCAAAAGGGTTGGGTTTTTCCCGAATGTCAAACCAGCTTCTGAGCTTATTACAAACGTCAAAATGTCACAGTTTTTGAGCTTAGAAGTACAACTGATGACTTTGATCGACGCCTGTCTAAGCTAGATAAAGTGCAGTCAAATTTAGAACTGGAGTTAGAGAGTGATGCCCTTGAAGAAGACTTAGATGGGGCCCGCTGACTTCAGATCAAAGGCTCGTATACACAGAATCAAGGCCCCCTGAGAAATTACAAGATCTGCTAAGTAAAAAGGATTTGCTGTTTGCTTGTAGCTCAAGTGGCGGAGCCTCTGCTGCACAAGAAAGGTTCCCTAAGTTAAAAACTTCCAAATTTTAAAAGGGTGAATTTTACAAAATGGCAGTCCTTTGGGACCAATTTATGTCTAAATGTTGATGATGCAGACATTCCTGTGATAAGAAAATTTAGCTATTTAGTTTCACTGTTGGAAGGAGAAGCTAATCAGTCATATCTGGCCCTTTTCTCACACAAGCGCCAATTATAAGACTGCTTGTACACTATAAAGGAGAGATTTGGAAGGCCTGAGAGAATCATATTTGCCCATGTTCAAGCTCTTTTAAAAGGAAAAGTTCCTGTGAAGGCAAGAGGTCTTAAGTACGTGTCCCAACTCTGGTTTCTACGTGACGAGCTACTGACACACATCAGAATTTTAGAAGCTTTGGGGTGTCACTGGTAAGCAGTGTGAAGTTTTTCTACACCAATCACCCCTATCCCGTCTTCCTAATGAAATACGAATGGAGTGGGCTGGGAAAAGGTGTGGACGTGAACGTGACTTGGATTGGCTCCTGCATTTTCCTGCAAGAAGAAGTAGAGACATTGAACGTTCGGAGACTTTAAAGGGATGTTACTTTCAGAGAATTTAGAAAGGCAACATAAAACCTGAAGAAAGACGGAATTGGTACATGAAGGGTCAAGGGAGAAAGGGTCTTCAGCTTTCAGCTCTTCACGCCCCCTTCTAAAGTTAACTGGCTTAATTGTGGGTTTTGTAGCAAGAGACAAAAATCAGAAAATGCTTTGAAATATTGAAATTAAGGGGAAGGGACCGTGCTGATAGAATTCAATCTGCCAGTTTTGTGTTTTAAGTTTTTTAAGTAAGGGCATATTGCTAAGGGATGCTTTGCTAAGTGTGTAAAATGTAATGGTAATCACAATTTTCCCTAAATGTGTGGCTTAAATTGAATTCAATATTAGTAATGACCCATGAAGGTTGTACCTGAACACAGGTCTGAACTCACTAGTGATGCCACGGAAAAGTTCATCATTCGCAAGGTAGCGTTGCTCTTCAAATATTACCTCCACTAATGAAACATGTACTATTTTGCAACAGCAAAGGTTAAGGTTGTTGGAACTAATGGTGTGCTTTATGATTTCTAAACTTATGTTTGACAGTGGGTTCTGACAGAACCTATGTAAGTAGTAATCTTTGCTAAAAAGTGTAAACCTAAGTGGCTTTCTAGTCAGACAATTTCTATTCAGCATTTGGTGGTGAAAAGTCTAATAAGAGCAGGCAAATAACATTTATTCTCTGAAACTACTTGATTGTAATAATGCATCACATTCATTGATTGTTGTTGAAATTCCTAAGATATGTCAACCTTTGATTAGACCAACTGTTCCTCATAACTTATTGAGTGCCTTTTCCCATGTAGAAATTGCTGATGATCACTTGAATAATTTCCAGATGGACATAGATATATTGATTGGTCTCGATGCATACTGGCAATTCTTGATCCCCAGTGATACTTTTTTAAATTGATGGAATAGTACACAGAATTCAGTTTTTGGTTGGATTCTGTCAGGAGCTTGGCATGCTGTGCCAGATTCTCACTTTACTTCACATCAATGTTGTGTATTTCCAAGGGTCAGACTATGATGTAAGCAAGTTTTGGGACTTAGAATCTGTAGGGATTTCTTTCTAAGGAAACTGATTGTTTTTTTGAGTCTAACTCTGCCTTGCAGGAGTTTTTTTAAGAGCATTAAGTTTTTTTGATAGTAGATATGAAGTAGCCTTGCCTTGGAAAAAGTGAAGCAGCAAAGGGTGATCTCATAGATAAAGAAAAACTTGCTATAAAGAGACTAGATAGATTACATACCAAGTTGCATAAAGTGTTGAGCTTAAACAGAATATTTAAAGGGTTTTTTGGGGATTATGAGAAGGGAAGGTATTATTGAGGAAAATTCCATGTGATGAGATTACTAGTCCTTACCCTACCTATTATCTGCCTCACCGTCCTGTAGTCAGAGAAAGCAGTGTGAGTACTAAGATTTAACCTTTTTTGATGCATCAGCTCGTAGTTATAATGGAATATCACTGAAAGACTGTTTACTGACTGGCCCATCCCTCAACCCTGATTTAGTGGAAATACTGATACGCTTCAGGAGGTGGCCCATAGCTTTTGCTGCTGATATCACCAAGGCATTTTTTTCAAAAAAGTATGAAGCGAGAAAAATAGAGATGTCATCGTTTCTTTTCTGAGGGTGTAAATGGATAAATTTATGAGATTTCTGGGGTGTTCCATTTGGTAACACTGCCAGCCCCTTTTTTATTAATGCTACTATTCGACATCATCTTGAATGGTACCCACTGACTGAGATAATACATGAATTAAAAGAGGATATGGGATGTAGATAACTGGCTAGGTGGTGCAGATAGTGTAGAAGAAGCTTGTGCAAAGTTTAGTGAAACCTTGAGGTTTTTGTCACATGCAGGGATGCCTTTGAAAAAAATGGGTTCTAATAGTAGACTGGTAACTCTAGATTAAAGATCAACTTGACTATGTAAGTGGGAATGAGGTTACTAATGTGCTGGGGTTTCAGTGGTGTAACTCCTCTGTACTTCTCCTTTGAGGGACTAAATTTTGTGCCCAAATTGAGTTAGTATTTACCAAAAGATCTGTTCTTAGTTTTATTGCCAAGATCTTTGATCCTCTGGTATCATAAGTCCCTTTGTGATGTTTGGTAAAATACTCTTCCAAGATTTTTTGGAGGTTAGGTATTTCTTGGGATGATATGTTGCCCCTAGAACTACAAAGAAAGTTTGAGAAGTGGATTGAGAGTGCTACCTCTCTTAGATCATGGAGTCTTGATAGATGCTATTTTTCAGGTCTTCCTTGGAAAAGCCTTGATAAAATTGAACCCGCATACTTTTGGGGACGCTTCTGAAAAGGGATATGGAGCTTGTGTATATGTCAGAACCCTGTGCCAAAATGGTTCTTTAAAGGTATCCCTAGTGGCTTCCAATCTAGAGTAGCACCCCTCAAAAATGTAACTCTGCCCAGGTAGAATTGATGGCGGCTCGTTATGTTCCGGTTAATTTTCCTTTTTAAAAATGCTCTTCATCTAAATCTAAGTAAGGACACATCCCTAATTGCTGGACAGACTCAAAGATTGTCCCTTGCTTGGATACAAGGTGATTCTTATAAATGGAAAGTTTTGTTTTCAAATAGAGTTACTGAAATCCAAAGTGTAACTCCTCCAAGTTGCTGGCAGCATTGTAAGGGAATTGACAACCCTGCCGATTTGATTTCAAGAGGAATATTAGGAGACCAGCTTGTATCTAACACTTTGTGGTTAAATGGTCCCCCTTGGTTATCAGAACCCTTGTCCGTGAGTCCAAAAAAGAAAAGCCTTGTTTTCTACTAAGGAAGAAGCTAGATATAAAGGGTGAAAATTGTTTGTGCTGCCATTAATCCTGCAACACCTCTGTTTGAGTTTAGCAATGGAGTCACTTTAGTAAAGCTCGCATATTGTTGCTTGGGTTTTTGAGATTCAAAAAACACTGTAAACCATGCATAAAGAAATATTCAGGCCTTCTCACTGCTGATGATTGATAATGCCCAATTGAAAATGATTTATTGTAATCAAAGAGAGATATATGCAGGAGAAATCAAGGTTTTGAAAAAAAACAAACCTCTCCCCCAAAAGGTTCAAGCTTGATCAAATTGGATCCTTTTTTAGATGATAAAGATTTATTAAGAATCAAAGGTAGACTTGAAATTTGCAGACTTAAGCTTTTGGAAGTAAAAATCCAGTCATAATACCCAAAGGTGACCTAGCAAAGCTCCTTGTTAGTTTTCAGCATAAATTTCTCAAGCATGCAGGTGTTTTTTACTATGATGTCTACTTTAAAAGATAGTTTTTTGGATAATAGGGATTAGAAGATTGGCAAAGTCTGTCACCAGGGAATGTGTAAAATGTCAAAGACATGATTCGAGAGCATGTAGTCAAACCCGTAGCTCCTCTCCCAGAACTAAAGTGAAATCTACACCTCCATTTACTGTAACTGGACTTGACTTTGCTGGTCCTCTATTCTGTTTAGATTTTTCCTTCTAAAAAGTTTTACATTTTGCTTTTCACCTGTGCAGTAGTCAGAGCCATTCTGTGGAGCTTACTGACTCTATGAGTGTTTTTAACTGCTGCTTGCTATTCGGAGATTCATTGCCCGTAGGGGGCTTCTTCAGTGTTTTATTCGATATGCTAAAACCTTTGTGGCTCTATTAATGAATTGCAAAAGGTGTATGGTCATCTATCTCCTCATTGGAAATTCATCGTTCCACGGTCTCCTTGGGGGGGAGGCTGGGGGAACGCTTGATAAGATCTGTGAAGTCCTGCTGTTGAAAAACTCTAGGTGTGAATTATATATCTAGGAGTGAATTAGAAACTAAACCCCACATGAGATTGAAGCTTGTGTTATTCTAGGCCTTTGACACATATTGAAGATAACCTGATTGTAATACTCCATTAACACCTTCTCACTTCATCATTGGGAGAACTCATGGCTCTAAAACGCATGTGAATACCACCCATCTTGTATTTTCTGCAAAGGATTTGAGTAAAAAGAAAACCTAAGAAATCAAATCCTTGTAAATTTTGGAAATTATGGAGTAATGATTACATAAGAAATCTACCCCCTGCTGTTTAAGGGTTTTAAAATCAAAATGTAATATTAAGAAGGTGATTTAGTTTTAGTAAAGAAAAAAGGATTGGAAGATTACAGTGGCCCCTGGGGGTAATAGTAGATGTACGTATTTCCTGGTAAGGATGGAATTCTTAGAAGTGTAAAAGTCAAGACTTCCAAGGGGGTTTCTCAAAGACTGTACAAAATTACACCCCTTGAAATATCTTGTGCTGATTCTGATGTTATGGCTAAAACTGTTTCAAGAAGCCAACTCCTGTATTAAGAATTTGGGATAGAGACCCGGGGCGGGTTTGGGCAAACCCAAAGGCCCCCAAGTAGATTAATTTGAAAGGCCTTTTTTGATATTTATAAATATGTTGGACTATAAAGATTGAAGAAATTTATTTTAAATTTTTTGGGGAAAAACACTTTCCCTTCTTATGGGGAGGAAAAATGTTGTTTATTTTTGAAATGTTTTGTTCTTTAAATGTAAGCAGTATTTTTATGGGTTCTGTAATTCCTTCTTTGATAAAGTTGAAACTCCTATGGGGGGATTTATTTTTGAAACCACGAAAAAAAAGGTATACATTTTTTTTTTGTTTTAGTAAAGCCCTTTAAACCTTGGTTTTTCTATGGTGCGCCATTTTAAGATAGTTTTTTTGGGATCCATACTTTATATATATATTGTAAATTTGGTTTACTGTTAATTTGGTTCTTTTATTTATAAATACTAAAAATTTTTTTTTTTTGTAAGTAAATTTTGATGTAGCAAGGGTTTTTTAAATTTTTCAATTTTGGGGGCCCGTTTGTAGAATATTCTAGTAAAGAAGAACCAAGAACACCCCCATCCACCTTTGTTTCGGACCCTTTTTTCGCTTTTAAATGAAGTTTTGGCCACAGATTTTTTGAAGCAATTAAACCAACTACCATTTTAAATTTTCCGGGACTTTATGTCTTTTAAATGTGCTTCATGGGTTTACCGATTGTGGAGGCGATTAAAATACTAAAATTTGGGGATCGTATATGCCCCCAAATGTAATATAAAATGCGTGGAGACAAATTTTCTTTAAACCTTTTTAAATGTACTTTCTTCAAAAGGGGGGGGGAAAAGGTTTAGAAAAACCCCTCCTACTATGGGGTTCCCTAAACATAAAAAAATACTGAACTTTTGCCAGTAAAAAATTATAAAGTGCTTTCAAACTCTGAAAATTTCCCTTGGGAAAATTAAAAGACATTTTAAGTAGGGGCTGTTCCTGTGTTTTAAAAATAACTTTTTTCTGACTGTTTTGGGTTACAGGTATCTTTTGACGCTATTAAGCTTAAACCTTTAAAACTATGACGCTTTTAAAAGCATAAACCTTTTAAACTATGCCCCCCAAAATTAACCCTATCACCTTAACTTGACGCTATTAAGCTTCCCCCCTTAAAACTTAAAGCTTTTAAAAGCTATCCCTTTAAAACTATGACGCTTTTAAGCTATCCCCTTTAAACATAAACGCAAATTAAAGCTATCACCTTAACTATGACCTATTAACCCTATACCTAACTATCACGCTATTAAGCTATCACCTTAACTATGACCAAATTAAGCTATCCCTTAACTAGACCCCTTTTTAAGCTATCCCCTTTTAACTATGACGCTATTAAGCTATCACCTTAACTATGACGCTTTTAAGCTATAAACCTTAAACTATACCCCTATTAAAGCTATCACCTTAACATGAGGGCTTTTTAAACAAATCCCCTTTAATTTAGACGCTTTTTAAGCAAATCCCCTTAACTATGACGCTTTAAAAGCATCACCTTAATTTATGACGCTTTAAAGCTATCCCCTTTAAACTATGACGCTTTTAACTATCACCTTAACTATGACGCTTTTAAAGTACCCCCTTTAAAAACAAATGACGCTTTTTAAGCTATAAACCTTAAAATATGACGCTTTTTAAGCTATCCCCTTTTAAAATTGACCCCTTTTTAAAGCTTAAACCTTTTAACTATAAAGCAAATTAAGCTATCACCTTAACTAGGGACGCTATAAGCATCCCCTTTTAACTATCACCGCTTTTAAAGGGCTACCCCTTAACGGGGGCGCTATTAAGCTATCACCTTAAAAATCCCCGCTTTTAATTTTTTTTTTTTTTTCCCAAGGCCCAATAGTTTATTTATTACTCATTGAAACTCTTATCCCCCTTTCCTGGGGCCCTGTTTGAGTTAAAAAACCCTTTAAACACCCCCAACACACACACACCCCAACCACACACCCACACACACACACCCCAAAACACCACAACAAAATTTCTCGTTAAAAATACCCATCACGGTTTATTTAAATTTAATTGACCCTATTTACTTTTTTGCTACGGAAAGAGTCTAAAAATCTTTTATTAATACCACAAATTATATAAAACAAAAAACGATTTAAACCAAAAAATGTACGCCGGATTAACTGAACCATAACAAATACTCATTACCGTTTTTTATTATTATTATTATTTTTTTTTATTATTGTTTTTTGGTTTATTGTTGTTGTTGTTTTGTTATTACGCGGGGGGTTGGGAATAAAAGAAATACCCCTTTTTTTTTTCTTTTGTGTGTGTTGTGTGTGTGTGTGTGGTGTTGTTTTGGGGTGTGTGTGTGCCCATACGCCTGAGCAGGGGTGCCCCCGGGGCTGGGAATGGTGGGGCTCTGGGGGTTTTCTTTTGAGGGCTCTGATTTTTGGTCCTCCCCCCGTGGTGGCGAGGCAGGTTTCTTATAGTGCCCGCCTGTGATTAGTGATTAAGAGGCTCATGCCGCCCCCTGTTCCTCCGTTTCATTCGCAATTTTTTTGGGGGATGGGAAACTGGGTTTCACCTAACGGCAGTCGGGAAAACGCAAACCAAACCCGCTACCGCCCCCCAAATTTACCCCTTTATTTTAAATCATCATTACAAAAACGTTTTTTATCTCTCACAAAGTTTTCTTCACTGATTGAAAAACCCCTAGACACTCCCCGGGACAGCCTTCTTGACCCGGAAAATATTTTTTTTACGCTGAAATATAAAGAGAAAAAGAAAAAGATATCTAATATACTATGGGGATTAGCCGTGTTCGTCTGTCTGCCCCTGTCTTCTGTCTGCCCTGTTTTGGGTACCCCGAAACTATAAACCCCTTTTTGATGAGAGTAGGCTCAAAAAATCGAAAATAAATCGTTTGGTAACGGCTTGCCCCATGCCCGATTAAATCATTTTAAAGGGGGATTTTTTGGGCTAAAAACCCTTTAGAGTATTAATTACAGGAAAAACTCTGCGGTAACGCCCAAAACGCATTCCAAAAACCGTAGAACTCATGGACGTTCGTGTGCGTGCGTGTGTGTGTTTTGGTGTGTACTGTACTTTTCCTGTAGGTGTCCTTTTCTCCAATTTTTCTCCAATTACTGCCCTTAGAAACCCTTTTTTCTATATTCTTTTGATCTCACCGCTAGGCAGCTGTTTAGGGGAAATTTTCAATTTTAAACCGGGGGAAAGTGGTACATAATTGAATATGATGTAGAGGCAGGGGAGGGCTGGAACATGAGATGAGTGATGGCGGTGGGTAGCGCGGTTGTGGGAGCCCTGGCACGGCGGGAGGGTCAGAGGAGTTGGGGTGGTCAACACGTGTTCTTAGGGCCCGTGTATGTCTACCGGGTGTCTCTTAAAAATACTGATGGGTTTTAAAGGGAAAAATTTTCCAACTTGTAGACAGAAGATGAATATTTCTCCCCAGAAGTGGAGTACAGGAAAAGTGGAAAATGTTGGGCGTGGGCCCTGGGCGTGGGCCCGGGCCCCTGGCCGCCCACACGAGACGAAGCCGTATGCTGACCTATGATGAGAGTGAGTGTCGAGTTTTAGTGTGGTCCCCCGGGCAGACGCGTCAACCCCAAAAACCCTTTTTAGACATTTCAAGGGGCGCGGAGAAAAGACAACCCCGGGTAATGGGGGGGTACTAATTTGGAAAATTTCTCTAAACAGCTGCCTAGTCGGTGAGATCAAAAACAATAGAAAAAAGGGACTAAGACAGTAATTGGAAGAGAGGGCCCTCCGTCAGTACATTTTGTGTTTTTGGAATCCCCCACGGAACACCCAAAAATTGGAATCACCGGAAAACAAAGGGTTTTGGGAAACACACGGAAAACAAAGGGGTTTGGGAAACACACGGAACCAAAGGGTTGGGAAACACACGGAAAACAAAGGGGTTTGGGAAACCCGTAAAAACAAAGGGTTGGAATCATACTTTAAAACAAAGGGTTGGGAAACACACGTTAAAACAAAAGGGGGGGAATCACCCGGAACACAAAGGGTTGGAATCCCCGGGAAAACCCAAAGGGGGGAATCACACGGAAAAAACAAAGGGTTTGGAAACACACGGAACACAAAGGGTTGAATCCACGTAACACAAAGGGGTTTGGGAAAACCCCGGAACACAAAGGGGTTGGGAACACACGGAACAAAAGGGGTTTAAACACACGGAAAACAAAGGGTTGGGGGCACCGGAACCCAAAGGGGTTTTTAACAAACCCGGAAAAGTGGTTCTCCCCGAGGGGACTTTGACCAGTGACCCAAAGCAGCAACAACACGATTTTGGGTTTTTTAAACACCATGTTTTTCTAATATAACTACTTTCAAACTCCATACATTTGGGGCGGAAAGGGCCCCCAAGCACTTGTCATTACTTAAATTTGGGTTTTCTTTTTAATAACAATTTTTAGTAGTAAGGTAGTAAAATGATTGAAGTAGTAGTAGGAGTTTGGAGGGGAATATAGTGGGAGTAGTATTTGTAGTAAAAGTTTTAAAATGCACCAATTGAGTTTTAACTATATAAGGCGTGCACGGTTTCCATTTTATTTTATGTTCATTACACCCAAAGGCTAAAACCGGGACTGGGCCCCCTCTCTCTCTCTAGGCTCTTCTTTTCTCTCTCTCTCTTCCCCTTTTTTCTCTCTCTTCTCTCTCTTCTCTCTCTCTCCTTTTCTCCTTTTCTCTCTCTCTCTCTCTCATACCTATTATCTTTCAGGTACTCCACACACCTCGTAAAACCACCCCACCATGCCCCGGGAAAAACCAGAAGCGGCTTGGGGGGGGGAGGGGGGGAAGGGGGATGATGCGTTGTGTGGTGAGCCCCCCGGGGGGTGATGAAGCCTGGTTTAGCCTCCCCTGGTGATGATGAAGCCTGGTTTAGCCTCCCCCCGGTGGGGAAACCTGGGGAGCCTCCCCCGGGGGTTTATGAAACCTGGTGAGGGCCCCCCCCTGGTGGGGGATGAAACCTGGTGAGCCTCCCCCCGGGGGTGATGAAGGGCCCGGTGAGCCCCCCCTCTGGGGGTGATGAAACCCGGTGACCTCCCCTGGTGGTGATGAAGCCTTGGGGAGGGCCCCCCCCCCTGGTGGTGATTAGCCTGGGGGAGGGCCCCCCCTGGTGGGATGAAGCCCTGGTGAGGCCCCCCTTGGTGGGGTGAAGCCTGGGGACCTCCCCCGGTGGTGATGAACCTGGGGACCTCCCCTGGGGGGTGTGAACCTGGGGGGGGATGACAACACCACCACCACCACCGACCCCGCCTGTTTTTTGAAAAGTAGTTAAATTTTTTTTTTGGTTTTTTTTTGTTAAGCTTTATTGATTGTCCGTAGCTACTTTTTTTTTTCTTTTTTGTTTCGGTTTTTTTTCCCATCACTTTTTCACTTTTTTCCCTTTTTGATATTTATTTATTTTAATCTCCCCTCTCTCTCTTTCTCTTTTTTCATTGGGGCTCTCTCTCCCCCTCTCCTCCCCTTTCTCTGTCACTACCCGTCAGGGTTTTAAGGTTGGTAGAGTCCCTGAGCTCGCAATGTGGGAGCGTCCCCGCGCATTCGGTCAGCGGTTTGGTCCGCCTAAATTTGGCTGAAAGTGGTGGCGCTTTTTATGTCAAAAACCTTGTGGGTTGGGACTTGCAAATGTCTAGATAGGATGAAAATCTTATCTTTTCTCTCTCTCTCTCTCTCTCCCTCCCTCTCTCCTCCTCTCTCTCTTTTCCCCCTCTCTCTCTCTCTCTCTAGCAAATGGGCAGAAAAAAACTGTTTGACGCCTTGAAGATTTTACTAAATACAGACTTTTTTGGGAATGTAAATTTTATTATTACCATTTTCTTATTATTGTTAATTTTTATTATTATTATTAAATTTTTATTAAAATCATTTCATTGGGGTATCCCCAACACACCTGTCCCCTATGTTTTTTTTTATGTTTGCCACCTTCCTATGACTTAAATCTCTAAGAAAGGGGTTAAAAAAGACACCTCCCCAACTAAATTTGGCCCCCCAAACCCCTTTTTTTATTCTCTTAAATGCCTTTTTTTATAGGGGCTGCCAAATAGCGGAATTTTGTTTAAACCCCTTTTTTAAAAATTTGGGTTTCCCTTAAAAAAATCCTATAACCCCATGGATAATTTTTTTTTCCCTCTCTAATCTTTTTTCTGGGTTTTTTTTTTTTTCTTTAAACTTATTTTTTTGGGTTTTTTTTTGTTTTTTTAATCTTGTTTTTTCTGGTTTTTTTTTTTCTTTTAAAACTTATTTTCCCGGGGTTTTTTTTTTTTCCTTTTTTCTTGTTTTTTTTTTTTTTTGTTTTGTTTTTTTATTTATTTTTCTGGGGTTTTTTTTTCTTTAAACTTTTTTCCCCGGTTTTTTTTGTTCTTTAACTTATTTTCTTGGGTTTTTTTTTTCTTTAATTTTGTTTTTTTTGGGTTTTTTTTTTCTTTAATTAATTTTTTGGTTTTTTTTGTTCTTTAAAAATCTTGTTTTTTTTTGGGTTTTTTTTTTTCTTTAACTTTTTTTCTTTGGTTTTTTTTTTGTTCTTTAAACTTATTTTCTGGGGGTTTTTTGGGGGCTACAATTTTATTTTTTTTGGTTTTTTTTGGGGCCCACAATCTTATTTTCTGGGTTTGTTGGTCTTCAATCTTGTTTTCTGGGTCTTTAATCTTGTTTTCTGGGTTATTTTATTGTCTTCCTATAGATATAACCCCCTGTACGTAGCTCTCCTTCCCCAGAGGGTTGGGGGTGGGGGTCGCGACACACGGTGATTCTGATGGCGTGTTCCGGCGTGACCATTCTCTCCCTCTGTCGCTACAACCTGTCCATCGCTATCGTGTCCATGGTAAAGCCCCCTCACGCCCCCCACCACGCCCACAACACCACCACGCTCATGCTACTAGACCCTTACTACAACACCACCACGCCCCTGCTATACGATCCTCAAGGCGTGGCTGGGGTGGGGGTGGGGGGTGGGGTCGAATATGCCTGTCCCGTTTTGGGTAATGGGTCGAAGGAGTCTACTTTGGATGATACGGTGAGTTTGTAGACCTTTTATATTTATATATTTTTTTGGGGGGGTAATTTTTTATTTATTTATTTATTTATTTCTCCATCTAGAGTAGTTTTTTTTGTAGAGTGAATTATTTAGATTTTTTTTTATTTTTTTAGTTTTTTGGGAGTAATTTTTTTTTTTAGTTTTTTTGTTGTGTAGTTTTTTGAGAGTAAATTATTTATTTGTAGAGTGAATTTTTTAGATTTTTTTTTTAGTTATTTTTTGTTGTTTTAGATTTTGTTTTGTAGTGTAGTTTTTTGGGGGGATTAAATATTTTTTTTGTAGTGAATTTTTAGTTTCTTTTTTGGTAGTTTTTTTTTTGGGGGGGGGAGTACATTTTTTGTAGTTAATTTTTTAGATTTTTTTTGTAGAATATTATTTTTTTTTTTTTTTTTTTTTTTTTTTTTTTTAGTTTTTAGTTTTTTTGGGGGAGTAATTTTTTTTTTTGTAGAGAATTTTTTAGATTTTTTTTTTAGTTTTTTTTAAAGATTTTTTTAGTGTAGTTTTTTGTAGTAAAACAAGTAGTTGTTTTGAGAGTAAATTTTTTTTTTTTTTCTTTTTTGTAGTTGGTGGGTTTTTTTTAGTTTTTTTTTTCTTCTCCCAACTCAAACTGGCGTGTGGTTGAGTGGGACGTATGAGAACAAAAACTAATCATCTTACCCCCTCTCCCCCTTTCCCCACTCAGCACGGCAGGTTGGAGTGGGATGAGACTGAGAGGGAAGAATAACTAACCATCTCTCCCCCTTCCCCCCCTTTCCCCACTCATAATGGTGGATTTGAGTGGGATAAGAACAAAAACTAATCATCTTTCCCCCGCTCTCCCCACTCAGACTGTCAGCTTTGAGTGGGATAATACATGAGAGGGACACAAACTAGCCATATCCCCCTTCCCTCCCCACTCAGACTGTCAGCTTTGAGTGGGATAAGACATGAGAGGGACACAAACTAGCCATATTCCCCCTTCCCTCCCCACTCAGACTGTCAGCTTTGAGTGGGATAAGACATGAGAGGGACACAAACTAGCCATATTCCCCCTTCCCTCCCCACTCAGACTGTCAGCTTTGAGTGGTAACATGAGGACACAAACTAGCAATCCTTCCCTCCACTCAGACTGTCAGCTTTGAGGGGATAGCATAGAGGACACAAACTAGCCATATCCCCATCCCTCCCCACTCAACTGTCAGCTTGATGATAAGGAAAAGCCATATCCTTCCTCCCA
>JACEEZ010018689.1:32500-88519 GCA_016584305.1 Chionoecetes opilio | reverse complement strand
CCCCCCTCATGAAAATTACAGTACCGTGGGACCCCCGTGGTGAAAAAAATGAATCCACTTTTCCGAAAATACTTGTTGGTTTGATGGCTGCATGTGCACCCATATTAATACCTAATTAATACTCATATAAAAATTAATAGTATATTTTTAATACCTATATTATCAAAATAAAATTATTACGGGTACAATTAGTCATTATCGGGCCCGAGCGAGGGGCGGGCCGCGCGGGGCACCACACACACCAGGCGGCGGCCGCGCCGGGACGGAATTTTCAAGGGCCGATGATTTTCTCCGGCGCTGCGACAGGCCCCGCCGGATGAAAAAACCCCCCCCCCCCACACACCGGCCGCCTCTACCACGCCCCTTTTCGTCGGCCCGGAAGGCCCCGCCCCGGTGTGTGTGTGGGGGCTTAAGAGGATAAAAACACCTCCCGAACAAATTGGGCCCCCCCCATTTCTTTATTCTCTTACTGTCTTTTTTATAGGGATGCCAACTAGCGGAAAATTTGTTTTCCCTTTAAAAAGAATGGATTTACCCCCAAAAAAAAACCCATCACCCTATGTATAATTTTTTTCCTCTTAATCTTATTTTTTGTTTTTTTTTTTGGCCTTTAAATTAATTTTTTTTTTTTTTTTTGTTCTTTAATCTTATTTCTTTGGTTTTTGTTTTTTAATCTTATTTTCTGTTTTTTTTTTTTTTCCTTAAAACTTATTTTCTGGTTTTTTTGGTCTTCATTTAATTTTCTGGGTTTTTTTTGGGCTTCAATCTTGTTTTTTTTTTTTTTTTCTTAAAACTTATTTTTTGGGTTCTTTTTGTTCTTTAACTTATTTTTTTGGTTTTTTTTGTTTTTTAATTTTTTTTTCTGGGGTTTTTGGGTCTACAATATTTTTCTGGGTTTTTTGGGGCTACAACTTATTTTCATTTTTTTTGGGGCTCAACTTATTTTCAGGGTTTTTTTTTGGGGTTACAATCTTATTTTCATTTTTTTTTTTGGGCTACAACTTATTTCAGTTTTTTTTTTTTGGTCTACAATCTATTTTCCTGGTTTTTTTGGGTTTACAATCTTATTTTTCAGGGTTTTTTTTTTTTGGGCCCCTCCCACCCCCTCTACATCTTATTTTCTGGGTTTTTTTTTTGTCTATAATCTTATTTTCATTTTTTTTTTTTGGGCTATAACCTTCTTTTCTGGTTTGTTTTTTGGGGTCTACAATTTTTATTTTGTTGGGTTTTTTTGGGTCTATATCTCATTTTATTTTTTGGGTCTACAATCTATTTTCTTTTCTGGGTTTTTTTGGTCTACAATCTTATTTTCTGGGTTTTTTTGGTTACAATCTATTTTCTGGGTTTTTTTTGGGTCCTACATCTTTATTTCTGGGTTTTTTGGTCTACATCCTTATTTTCGGGCTTTTTTTGGTCTCATCTTATTTTCCAGTTTTTTTTGGTCTACAATTTCTTTTCTGGGTTTTATGTTCTACCAATCTTATTTTTCTTGGGGTTTTTTGGGTCTACAACTTATTTTTCGGGTTTTTTTTGGTCTACAATCTTTATTTTCAGTTTTTTTGGGTCGACAATCTTATTTTCTGGTTTTTGGTCTACATCTATTTCTGGTTTTTTGGTCCTACACAGACTCTTTATTGTTCTGTTTCGGCCTTCCCCTTCTGTGGTGTTCTGGGCGTTGGGGGTCTACAATCTTATTTTCCTGGTTTTTTTGGTCTACCATACATAATAGTTTTCTGAGGTTTTTTTGGGTCTGACATCTTATGTTCAGTTTGGATGATAGTGAGGGATGGTTACTCGGCGGTATGGCTACGCTTAGTATTCAGACGTACTCTGAGGGATGTTGTTATATTGATGTGGCTGATCTTTTTGTTCTGGGGTTGTTTGGGTCTAATCGTAGTGGGCTGGGGGGGTTGGGGCTACAATCTTTTTCAGGGTGTAGAATGTGTGGAGCGGAGACGTAGCCTGATAAAGGTAGCAAGAGTTTCGGGGGATGTAATAGTGATGGTGTTGGCGCAGCTGATGTATTTTCTCTGCCTCGAGGTTTATTTTTTTGGGTCGACAGGGATGATTCATATTTGCTCGTGGTGGTCGGTGGATATACGCGTCTGCAACATCGATTTTCTGGTTGGTTTTTCTGTGGTGCGTGAATCTGGTTTTTTCTGTGTTTTTATATTGTCCTTCCGTAGAGATAACACGGGTACGGGTCGCCTCCGTCCCCAGAAGACGGGGATGAAGAGGGGAGAGGCGGGTCGCGGACGGAAACCGCTGTGATTCTGTGGACGTGTTCCGAGTGACCATTCTCTCCCTCTGGTCACGAGCGACACCACTACTCTGTCAAATCGCTTCGTGTCCATGGTAAGACACAACATCAAGCCCCCCACCACGTCCACAACACACCCCCCGCCCATGCTAACTGGACCTTACTAAACCCACCAAGCAAATGTTATCGTCCTAAAGGCGTGGCTGGGTGGGGGGGGGTGGGTAGATATGCGTATGTGACCGTGTGATTGAAGGTGTACTAGTGAGCAATATGGATGTGTTTGTGGATGCGAGAACAGGAGGTCGTTGTCCATATGTGAAGGTTAAATGATCCGCTCTGTAAGTCATTGTTGTAGATAGAACGCTGTGTAGTGATAATTTGATTATTTTTGGGGACAGTTAAGAGAGTGTAGGTGTTGAAGTATTAGAGTGGATGGAAATTGCATTGTCCACTAATCGTCGTCAGTGAGAGTGATTATTTTTGTATAGTGAGTTAATTTTGAGTTTTTTATATGTTTTTGTTAGTTTTAGTTTTGTGATATTTTTTTTTTTTTGTTGTTTTTGTGTATTTTTTTTGGGAATTATTTTTTAGGTGAATGTTTGTTTTTTTTTATTTTTTTTGAGTTTTAGATTTTTTTTTGTGTATTTTTGGGATTATTTTTTTTTGTAGTTTTTTTTTTTTTTGGTAGTGGTGTGTGTTTTTATGTTTTTTTGATACTTTTTTGCTTAATTTTTTGATTTTTTGTTTGTGATTATTTTTTTTTTTTTTTTTTTTTTTTTTTTTTTTTTTTTTTGTAGTGTAGATTTTTGGGAGTAATTTTTTATTTGTATGATTTTTTTAGATTTTTTTTTTATTTTTTTTTAGATTTTTTAGTGTAGTTTTTTGTAAGTAAAATTTCTTTTTTTTTTTTTGCAGTTTGGTTTTTTTTTCGTTTTTTTTCTCCAACTCAACTGGCGTGTGCTTGATGGGACGTATGAGAACACAACATCATCGTACCCCCTCTCCCCCTTTTCCCCTCACACGCAGGTTTTGAGTGGGATGAACTGAGAGGGAAGACTAATCTAACCATCTTCCCCTTCCCCCCCTTTCCCCCACTCATAAATGTGGATTTGAGTGGATAAAGACAAAAACTAATCATCTTTCCCCCGCTCTCCCCACTCAGACTGTAGCTTTTGAGTGGGAATGTCATAGGGGAACAAATATCACTTTCCCGCCTCCCTCCTCTCCCCACTCAGCACTGCAGTCCTTTAGATGTTTGATGGACGAGAGGGAAAAACAGGTGTATTTAATAACAGTAACTAACGAATGTAGTCTCCCAAGCCTCTTTTGTATCTTACTTATTTCTTATGTTCCTTATGTTCTTTATACTTATTTAACAGCATTTACCACTAACACATCTATCCAACCCTCTCACCCCCTCAGACTGTCAGCTCTTGAGTGGGATAAGACATGAGAGTGACCACACAAACCGATATTCCCCTTCCCTCCCCACTCAGACTGTCAGCTTTCGAGTGGGATCAGACCACCCAGAGAAACAACAAAAACTAAAACCATATTTCCCCTCTCCTCCACCTTTCCCCACTCAGGACGCGGCAGGTTTGAGTGGGCCGATATGACTCAGTGGGCTTAGTATTTGGGGGCTTTTCTATTTACTATGGCAATGTTGTCACCAATTCCCTGGGCGGGCGCATGGCGAGCCGGATGGGAAGCACGCCTTTTCATCCTCCTCGGCATGTTCCTTTCCCTCCCTTCATCTGCCTCGCCTCACACCCTACGCGGCCCACCTCTCCACCCAGCGTGTTCATAGCTGTCCGCCTCTTCCTGGGTTTTTGTGTGCAAGGTGAGGGGTTCATAGCTGTCCGCCTCACCCTTGGTTTTGTGCAAGGTGAGGTGTTCACATACTGTCCGTTCCGCCTCATCCTTGGTTTTGCTCAGTTGAGGTGTTCATGTACCTGTCCGCCTCACCCTTGGTTTTGCAGCGGTGAGGTTGTTCAAGCTTCCCGCCGCCACCCTTGGTGTTTGGCTCAGGTGAGGGTGGTTCATGAGCTGCCCTGCCTCACCCTTTGGTTTTTCTCAGGTAGGTGTTCATGAGCTGTCGCGCTTCATCCTTGTGTTTTGCGCAGGTTAGTGGTGGGTGGCTGACTGAATGACTGTACTGACTGACTGACTGAATGCTCACCATCGTCTTTCCACCAGGTTAGTATTGGTTTGGCTGACTGACTGACTTACTGACTTCACTGTGACTTGACTGACTGGCTGACTGACTGACTATACTGCCTCACCCTTTGGTTTTTGCTCAGGTAGTGTGGGTGCTGACTGACTGACCTGACTGACTGACTGACTGACTGGACTCTCCTCTCCCCTCTTCTCCTCTCTCCTCTCATCTCTCTCGCTCTCTCGCTCTCTCTCTCTCATCTCTCCGTCTTCTTCTCGTTCCTCTCTTCATCTTCTCTCTCTCTCTCTCTCTCTCTCTCTCGTCTCCTCTCTCTTCTCTCTCTGTCTTTCTGACCTGACCTAACTGACTCTCTCTCTCCTCCTCTCTCTCTCTCATCACTCTCCTCTTCTCTCCTCTCTCTCATCCTCTCTCCTCTTCTCTCTCTCGTCTCTCTCTTCTCTCTCTGGTGTTCTTCTTGCTCCTGTCTTTTTATATTTTTTTGTTGGTGCTTCAATCCTTTTTTTTCGGTTTTTTTTTTTTGGTCCTTCTAATCACCATGTTTTTCGGGGTTGTGGTTCTTTGGTCTTCTATCATGTTTTCTGCTTTTTGTTTGGGCTTCTATCAACAAGTAGAAAAGGAAGAGAAAACAGGCGAATATCAGATGGACAAGACAACACAGTTACACAGTTTTGTCACAGTTTCAACCAAAGAAGCCTTTAGTTCTGTCAACAACCCATAGAAGCGAAGTTCTAAGATACCGAGGTTGGTCGATTTCAGTACTGAACAAAGCAATTGGCCAATATACAATCTATAGGCTCTGCTTCATCACCCAAAGCTCTCTTTTTCTTAGGGTTTTACTCCTACTGATGAAAATACAAATAATAACAAATTTGAACCCCAACTCAGATTGTCTTCATTTTATTTTAATTTCATGTTGCGAAATTTATCCTAAGTAATGACCGGAGCCTTTTGGTAGAGCACAGTGTCTCACATCTTATATTCATTACACTCATAAATACACGGTAAATTATCCTGTACAAATCTAAAGATCTCTAGGCTGGGCTAAGCCCCCAATGTTTCAAGATCCTAAATACGCCCCTCATCATATAGCAATCAAGTACATAAGCAAAGTATATTATGTGTACTAAAACATACATTTTTTTTCTCTCTCTCTCTCTGCAGGGTATTGTGATGCCGGCCGTCAGTCGATACCTTGCGTCGTGTGCCGGCTCACAAGAGGAATCAAAACAACTCTGCCGTCTGCCTAGGTGTGTGTGTATGTGTGTGTGTTGTATTCATTTAGTTGTATTTTAATCAGGGCATAGCGACGCTCCGTTTATGGCCCCCGTCTCCATATCAACATATTGGTTTATCATTCATTCCTTCGGAGTTTTCTTAGTGTTTGGCCGAAAGCCATCACCCCGGAGGCGGGTCACAAACCCCCGGCTTACACCCGGTACCCATTCACTGCTGGGTGGACAGGGGCCCGGGTTTTAAGAAGACCGCCCGTCTGTCTTCACTCCACCCGGGGATCAAACCCGGGACTTCTCGATTGTGAGCCGAGCGTGCTAACCCTTACACTACGGAGTTCCCATCAAGTGTGTGTGTATGTGTGTGTATTTACCTAGTTGTGATATACGGGAAATTGAGACATAAGACATGACTCTTGTGGCTCCTCGTCCCTTACAAGGATACATGTCCCTCTTTAGTCTTTCCTCCATTCCTGACTGGCTTAATTCCCTCAAAATCCCGCACTCCCTCAGCTGAACAGCCACCTCATGTTTGCGGGTGGATTTGGCCATGTGGTGTCTGCCCTCGCGGTTGGTTGGCTGTCTCTCCATACCTTCCTCAGGGCTGGCCGGCCGGTCCTTCTATGTGTTTGGGGGCGTCAGCCTGGTGTGGGTCTGGCCTGGGCCTTTCTGGTACACGAGACAACCGGAGAGCGACCCGCGTAATCACCCACAGAGAAGAATTACCTTCATGACTCACTGTGTTGTGCAGGCATTCGACGTAGGTGTTGTGACCGGGAGAGAGAGACAGAGAGAGAGTAGAGAGATGCTAATAGAGTGGAGGAGAGCCGAAGATGGAGAGAGAGATAGGTAGAGAGATGAGAGGACGAGAGAGAGATTAGAGGGGATGAGGGAGAGAGAGAGAGAGAGCGAGGAGATGATTAGAGAAGAAGAGAGAGAGAGAGGAGAGAGTCGGGATGATGGCGATTAGAGAGAGAGAGAGAGAGGAGAGATAGAGAGAGAGAGAGCGAGAGAGCGAGAGAGAGAGATAGATATCTAAGAGAGAGAGAGAGAGAGAGATGAGAGACTGGTTGGGTCCCGGCTCCTTGTCTCATGGGTCAATTTTTGCTTTAAAAACATGAATACTTTTGGCATCTATAATTTTCATTGTCCACATATGCAATGTCACGCGAAGTGAACACTTGTATTTCTTGAGTGTACCTTTATGTATCTTTTTATATTTTTTTTTACTGTTAGTCACTATTTTTTTCTTGTCGGGTACTATTTTTTTTAGTGTCCCTACTACTTTTTGTTATTGTCAGTACTATTTTTTTGAGCGTCGTACTATTTTTTTTTACGTCAGTACTATTTTGTTTTCGTGTCAGTACTTTTTTTTTTTAGTGTCAGTACTATTTTTTTAGTGTCAGTACTATTTTTTTAGTGTCTACAATTTTTTTAGGCGTCAGTACTAATTTTTTTTAGTGTCATACTATTTTTTTTTAGTGTCATTACTATTTTTTTTAGTGTGTCAGACTATTTTTTTTAGTGTCAGTACTGTTTTTTTTTAGTGTCCAGGACTATTTTTTTTAGCGTCAGTCCTATTTTTTTTTTAGTGTCAGTACTATTTTTTTATGTCAGTACTATTTTTTTTAGGCGGTCATAACTTTTTTTTTAGCGTCCAGTACTATTTTTTTTATTGTCAGTACGATTTTTTTTTAGTGTCAGTACTATTTTTTTTATTGTCAGTATTATATTTTTTAGTCTCAATACTATTTTTTTTAGTGACTACTATTTTATCCTACACCTATTTCTTTTAAAGCCTTATTTGATATAGCCTTATAAAATCTATTACATTTTACGCAGAAGCAACACAAAAAAGTATCTAAAGGGCTTGAGTAAGTCTTTGTATTGGTCCTAGTTTGTTCCTTTCTACCATATCTCCTTCTATTTGAATACTCATACAGGGTTATGGGTGATTTCCTGCTTGTTATAATTCCAACTCTTTGTCCGGTCTATTGAATCTCTCTCTGCTCATCTCTCTCTTCTCTTCCTCTCCTCTCTCTTCTCTTCTCTTGCTCTCTCTCTCTCTCCTCCTCTCTCTCTCTCTCTCTCGCTCTCTCTCTCTGCTCCTCTCTCATCTCCCTCTCTCTCTCCTCCCTCTCTCTTCTCTCTTCTCTCTCTCTCTCTCTCTCTCTCCTCGCTCTCTCCTCTCTCTCCCGGCATTCATCTCTCTCTCTCCTCTTCTCCATCCTCCTCCTCCCTCTATCTCCTCCCGGTTCTCTCTCATCGTCATCTTCTCTCTGCTCGATTCCTCTCTCTCACTCCTCCATTCTCTCTCGTCGTCTCGTCTCTCTCTCTTGAAGCTAATTGCAACCCTCCATTTTATTTCTAAATTTTACCCACCGTCTGCTTTCTTGGGGCTGGCAATTAATGGCCTTGTTTGTTACTTTCTTTTTTTCTTCTTTTGCCAAGTCCTTTGTGATGGTTATAAATAAATATAAATACACTTCGACTTTATATGCTACCTTTCTTGATGTCTTAAGCATCTAGTCTCCTTCAATCCCCTTCTTCAGCCCCTCCTTCACCCCTTCTTCAGCCTCTCCCTTCCCTACTACACAAATCCCCCTTTCATCACCCCCTACAAAGCCCCTGCTCTCACCCCTCCTCACCCCGCAGGCCCACCCGTGCCGTGGGGAATGGTGATCCGTTGTCTCCCCGTCTATGCGGTGGCCATCATGCACATTGGCTGCACTGGAGCTACTAACACTATGTCACAGAGCTGCCGCTTTCTACCTCTCCAACATACAACACTTCTCCATCAAAGAGTGTGAGTGTGACTAACTCGTGGCTGTGAGACGGGATAGGGGGCTGGGATACTTGGGGGGTAGGGGGCTGGGTTGAGAAGGGTAGGGTGGCTGGGATACTTGAAGGGAGGGAATAGGGGG
Source organism: Chionoecetes opilio (assembly GCA_016584305.1). Lineage (NCBI taxonomy): Eukaryota > Metazoa > Arthropoda > Malacostraca > Decapoda > Majidae > Chionoecetes > Chionoecetes opilio. The sequence goes on along the minus strand of JACEEZ010018689.1, from coordinate 79,930 downwards.
CTGGAATCATTGAGGAAGGGATAGGGGGCTGGATCTTGAGGGAAGGGATAGTGGGCTGGGTTGAGGACGGGATAGGATGGGATAGGGGGCTGTGTTTGAGGAAGGGATAGGGGGCTGGGATCATTGATGGAGGATAGGGGGCTGGGATCATTGAGGAGGGATATGGGCTGGGTTGCAGGAAGGGATAGGCGGGCTGGATCTTGAGGGAGGGATAGGGGGCGTGGGGATCATTGAGGGGGGATAGGGTGCTGGGATACTTGAGGAGGGATAGGGTGCTGAGATCTTGAGGAAGGGATAGGGGGCTGGGATCTTGAAGAGGGATAGGGGCCTGGGATACTTGAGGATGGTAGGGGGGCTGGGTTGAATGAAATAAATGGGGGCTGGGATACTTGAGGGAGGTATGGTGGCTGGGCTCCATTGAGGAGGGATAAGGGGGCTGGGATTCATTGAGGGGATAGGGGGGCTGGCATCTTGAGAAGTTAAGGGGGCCTGGATCCTTGAGGGAGGGTAGGGGCTGGGATACGTGAGGAGGATAAGGGGGCTGGGTTGAGGAAGGGATAGGGGGCTGGGATACTTGAGAGAGGGATGGGGCTGTGTTGAGGAAGGGATAGGGGGCTTGATACTTGAGAAGAGAGGGGGGCTGGGATCATTGAGGAAGGGAAGGGGGCATTGGATACTGAGGGACGGGATAGGGGCTTGTGTTGAGGAAGGGTAGGAAGGGCTGGGATACTTTGAGGAGGGATAGGGGGGCTGGGATCATTGAGAGGGATAAGGGGGCTGGATTCCTTGATGGAGGGATAAGGGGGCTGGGTTGAGGCACGGGTTAGGGGGTGGGATTACTTTGAGGGAGGATGGGGGCTGGGATCATTGAGGGAGGTATAGGGGGCTGGGATACTTGAGGGAGGATAGGGGGCTGGGTTGAGGAGGGATCAGGGGGCTGGGATCCTTGAGGCAGGACAGGGGGCTGGGTCTTGTAGGGAGGGATAGGGGGCTGGGAGTACTTGAGGGAGGGATAGGGGGCTGGGATACTTGAGGGAGGGATAGGGGCTGGGATACAACACTTCTTCATCTAGTGGGGAGTTGACAGGCTTGATTTTCAACGTCAGACTTTTTCCCCATAATGGTTTATAGATAGATGAATGATATATGATCTTAGAGATTGAGATAGATTAATGGAGATGGTTTAAATATATTAGGAAAGAAGGGATGGCAGTAGAGTGAAAACAAGATGAAGAAGAGAAGATCAGTGCATTTTTTAACATAACAATGGCGACCAAAATAGTCTCCAGTGATGGAAAACTGTCCGCCAGATTAAGAACAATTTTAAGCTACAGGGCGACAGCTATTTGTTCATAAAATCCTTCCTGGATACAAAGGTTCATCTTATCTGTTGTGTTAGATGCCAGAAGTGCCTACTTATATTACTGAATAGGATCTTTTTTATACACAACTTACAAAAGGGTGAAGTTGATGTTTCCAAAAACTATATTATAACAGGTAGGACATTACCTTTCTGGCTATCCAAGATGTCGCCCAGTAAGATTTGGCTTTAAAACTCACTGGACAAGAGTGATACTGAAAATACCTGTAACACTGTAAGAAGACAGATGTTCAGTATCCACACAAACCCGCACACTTAACCCCTCACGACGCCCAATCTTTCCTTTGCTATATAAAATTTGTTCTATTGTTCGAGCACTGAACTTAACGAAAACATGAATATACCAACTTTTTTGACACAGGACTAAACAGGTCATAGCTATAAAATCCTGCTCATGACTCATAAAAATCGTCTAATGGTACCCAGATTACAATGGAAATTACGCTCTGGGTCTCAAAGGGTTAATTAGAGGAATCTATATAGTAATAGATCTAATAGTATAGAGCTTAATAACTAAACTAATAGTGATAGAAGCTACACAACGCCTCACCCGGTACTTCCCTCGCTCCCGAACCAGAGTGTGAGGGCGAAAGAGTCCATAGTCCTCGACACAAACCCCCTAAATTAATAGAGAAGCTATAGTAATAGAGCTTAATAGTAATAGAGCTTACTAACTAAACTAATGGTGATAGAATCTACATACGATTTCACCCGGTCTTCCTCCCTCCAGACAGAGTGGTATCAGAAGAGTCATATTTCTCACACAAACCCCCCCACACATTAATAGAGAAGCTATAGTAATAAGAGCTAAGTAGTATAGAGCTTAATAACTAAACTATGATGATAGATGCTTACATAAACTCCTCACCCGAGAGCGAGAGAGAGATAGAGGGAGGAGAGAGAGAGAGAGAGAGAGAGAAGAGAGAGAGAGTCTTTCTCCCTCGCTCCCAACCGGAGTGTAGTCAAAGATTCATAGTCTCCATCACACAAACCCCCACACCATATTAATAATACTCTCAGGCATTTTTTAAGCAATTTACTGGGCGACACACGAAATATAGGCAATAATAGAAGAAATAAATATAAATAGAGATCGCAAATTGTTATGGGCAGTAATAGAATGTATTTCTGGAATCTACAGCACACAAAACATTATGAGCCATTGCATCCCAGAAGATTGTTATGATATATTATGTCGCCATTAGCTTAAAATGTCCTTGACTGGCGACAGTTTTTTCCTACTGGAAGACATTTTGGTCGCACCAGTTTATGATGTTAAAAAATGCACTGTTCCTACTACTAATAATAATAACAGAGCAGCTACATGAGCCTCCCCCGCCTTCGGCCTCCCAGAACGGCATGGTCTCCGCGCTTTTCCCTACATGATCAAGTTCATCTTCTCCACTCTTCACCTTGCCATGGACCGCTCACTGCCCGGGCGGCGCTCTTCCTCTCCGTCAGGCGGCTCTTCAACAGTCCCGGTGAGTGTGTGTGTGTGTGTGGTGTAGTTGGGGTGGGGGTGGGTGTGGATTGTGTGTGTGGGTGTGTGGGTGTGGGTGTGTGTTTACCTAGTTTGTGCTATAAGCGGGAAATAAGGTACATCTGCGGGTCCCCGTCTCCTTGTCTCAATTGTCCTTTATGTTTATTGTTTTAGAATTTAATACTGAACTGTTCTTAAATAATCGTTCCAGACCCATTTTTTTTTTGCCGAATTATGTTTAAATGTACATTCAAAACACCTAATCCACCAAAAATAATTGGTTTCCAGGCCCCCCCCCCCCCACCCCCCACCTTTAAATTTCCGTAAAAAACAACGACCTTTTGTAAAAGCGCGCGAAACAAAAAATCTTCCCCTCCACAGGCTACGACTGTTATTGATGACGTCAGGAACAGGACGCCCGCAGACACTCTGTCTGACACCTTCGGCAAATGTCATGATGAGGCGATTGGTACTTCGGTGTCAGACAGTGAATCTTCCGCTGTGACAGATTTTAAGAGTCCGATGCTCAATCTGGCACCGAAGAAATGACGCTGGTCGCGTATACTATGAGGAAAACAACCTCAGATTGTCAATGGTATCCTTATGTTTGAGCCCGAAGTCAAGCAGGTGATTAACAGGTGTCTCTTTATCTTTCTTTATCTGTCTCTTTATCTTGGCAGGAGGTATGAGATGTGCTCTCGCGCGTATGTCCCCCGGTGAAATTATGAATTATTTAATCATAATTTCTACTAGTTATGGACAATTACAGTATCTTATAAGTTTTAACTACACAATCGATATTAATAAAACGGCTGTTATTTACCAAATAAGCAGTACATGAGAAAGCAGGGCTGTCATAAGCAATAATGTAAAGGGCTACTTGGCATTATGTCAGCGAGGGAGAGACAAGGTGGGTAGGGATGGGGTGCCGTGCGAGGCTACATCAGCTGTGTCCCTCCTTCTCCCGCCCAGATTAGCGGCAGTGTTTAGTTTGAGAGAGTTAAAATCATGACTTATTTAGTATCAATTTGAGAGAAATAAGCTGTAGACAGTGTTGTACGCTTACGGTAATGTGGAGTATCATTCTGGATATGGGGTTCTGGATATGGGGATTATTACGGATCGTGGTCATCTCTGAAATTATGAACATTAGTTTAATTATGATGTTACAAATTAGGGAGCATTACAGTATCTTATAACGAGACAAAGATTCATTAAATTTACTGATAAGCATTACATGAAGACAGCATAGCTGAAATTTGACACACTAATACTGTAAAATGCTACGTGGCAACGTCTACAGCTGAATGTCAGTAATCTCCCGGCAGCTCGATCTACTTACTCTTACGTACTGTCTCTTGTCATCATGACTTACCTTAATGTTGTGATGATCACATCAAGTGTTCAAAGTGGCCACCATCAGCTTCAATACACAGTTGCGCTCGCTGAAGTATGGAATGAACACTTTTTCTTAGAATTTCTGGCTTGTTCTTGATGTGCTGTGAAGCTGCCATTATTCTCTCCAGAAGTTCTTGCTTGTTGTCACTTTTCTTATTGTATACATGTGATTTCATGTCTCCCCAGAGATAAAAATCCAGTGGTGTTAGGTCTGGTGATCTGGCAGGCCATGGGTGTGGTCCTCCCCGGCCTATCCACCGTCCAGGAAATGCTTGGTCAAGATGCTGCCTCACTTGCTTACTGAAGTGTGGTGGTGCCCCGTCATGCTGAAATACTAGTCGGCGCCGTGTGCCCAGGGGAACATCTAGGAGTGAGGGGAGGTGATCTATCAAAAAATTAGCATAAATATCCCCGTTAATGCGATCTTGAAAGATGTGTGGGCCAATCAAGTGCTCACAATGACATTAACATTATAACATGCCACACCAGACATTAATAGAAAATCTTTGCACGGGTAAATGTGGCCTCATCGGTGAACAAAATATATTTCCACAGCTGGGAATTTGCTTGTAGCGATTTACAAAACTCCAATCGCCTCACTGAATCTCCATCCTGAAGATGTTGAACCTTGTGCAGATGATATGGATGAAGACCTTCTTTTCTCAGCACCCTCCATGCTTTCATGTGAGAAACTCCAAGTCGGAGGGAAATTCTTCTTGTGGTTATGTCTGGGCTGTTTTCCGCTGCATGAAGAATCTGCCTCACCTTTCCATGTTCCCCTATCCTTTCAGCTGTTGCACCCATTCCAGGGAAAGCTCCTTTGTCACGAAGGTGTTGAAATACCCTGTAAAATGTTCGAACATTGGGACATTTTCTGTTAGGGTATCTTCTTCTGTATTCCTGTACGGCAGCATTTGCACTTCCATTGCAGAACCCGTAGATAAACACCATATCCGCATACTCCACGTTACTGTAAGAGTACGGCATTGTCCGCAGAGTTCACTCTCTCAAACTAAACACTGCCACTAATCTGAGCGAGAGAAGGAGGGACACAGCTGATGTAGCCTCGCACGGCACCCCATCCCTACCCACCTTGCCTCTCCCTCGCCGACATAATGTCAAGTAGCCCTTTACATTATTGCTTATGACAGCCCTGCTGTTCTCATGTACTGCTTATTTGGTAAATAACAGCCGTTTATTAATATCGATTGTGTAGTTAAAACTTATAAGATACTGTAATTGTCCATAACTAGTAGAAATTATGATTAAATAATTCATAATTTCACCGGGGGGCATACGCGCGAGTGCACATCTCATCCCTCCTGCCTCCCGCTAGCCGTGAGTTACATGACGGCCGCGGTAATTCTTTCTCACTCCATGTCACGTAAAGGAAGCTTCAGAAAGCATATGGGTATAGAGCATTTTGTTCTTAGAATAATTCGGTCTATCTCCTGTATCAACATTTGCATAAACTCGTGTTACACCCTGTATTTATCTCTGTGTTTACGTGTCTCTCTGATCAGCGCGGGAAGATGAGCCTCCCTGATGCTACGTCACCGAGCCTGAGCCTGAGCGTCTGCAAACCTTGAGAGCGTTTTGAAAACTCGGGGAATTTGCAGATTTTGATTGCGGATTATTTAAAAACGGCTGACTGGATACAAAAAGTGACGACGTATTGTTGATATACTCGTTAATGGCTATGCTTTGATTGCATTAAATCAGGAATGATGAAATGGTCTGGACGATTACTTTAAGGCGTTTTCTGCGGGGATCCTGATTGCAATCGAAAATTTTTCGATTGCTCAAATTTCGATCCCTGTTCAACCATCCAGGGAAGATGATTGGCCCGACCCGCAAACATTTGTTGTTGTTGTTGTGACCGTTTGCAACCGAAAATTTTCCAATTGCAACCAAAAATCCCTCGCAGAAAACGCCTTAATCTCTCTCTCTCTCTCACACGTACACACACACACACACACACACATACACACGCACATACACCCTCACACCCACCCTCCCACCCACCCACACCCTAACACCCCCTCTCCGCAGCCTGCTACGTCCCCGCGGTGGCCCTGGTGGTGATGTGCTTCGTGGGGTGTAACAGCACGGCGGCGGCGGTGGTGATGTGTGTCTCCATAGGGGTGGCGGGATCCGCGTACTGCGGTCTGTACTGCTCGCACCAGGACATCTCACCACAGTTTGCCGGGACCCTCTACGGCCTCACCAACAGCCTCGCCAACATGACCGGGTTTATAGTGCCGGCAATAGTTGGCTTCATCACCTATGAGAATGTGAGGGGCCTACTTTTTGGTGTTTTATCAATTCTAAATACCCGTTATTTATACCCCATAATTTCTGAAAACCCATAATTTCTGAAAACCCATAATTTGGATAGGATGTGGAGTATCTAGCCACTCATAATTCCTCTCCTCATCTTTCTGATGTCTCGTTCTCTCCTCCCCTCACAGCAAACCCACAGTGCCTGGAACACAGTCTTCCTCATCTCTGCATTTGTAAACGTCGTCAGTGGCACCTTCTACATCGTCTTCATATCAACGCAGGTACAGGCCTTCAATGACCCGTCCCAGGGGAAACAAGTGGAGGAGGGAGCAGTGGAGAAGGTGGAAGAGCATAACATCCACAAGGTTCCATCATCACCGGAGACATGTGAAAAGTAATGATTTGTGGACAGGTGGAAATGGTGGAAATGGATGGTACAGGCTTTCAATAACCCGTCCCAGGGGAAACAAGTGGAGGAGGGAGTACTAGAGAAGGTGGAAGAGCATCACATCCACAAGCTTCCATCATCACCGCAGACATGTAAAAAGTAATGATTTGTGGACAGGTGGAAATGGTGGAAATGGATGGTACAGGCTTTCAATAACCCGTCCCAGGGGAAACAAGTGGAGGAGGGAGCAGTGGAGAAGGTGGAAGAGCATAACATCCACAAGGTTCCATCATCACCGGAGACATGTAAAAAGTAATGATTTGTGGACAGGTGTTAAAAAGTGGTGGTGGTGAAAGTGTTTATTTTTTATATAGTTTATTTTTTTAAGCTTTATTTACAGCTATTACATTTTAACACAGAAGCAACATTAGGATCTAAAATGAAATAGAATATAAAACAATAGCAATAGATGAGCGGATGTTATGACTTATACTGGTTTTTTTAACGAGGCAAAAAATCCTGACCCCTTGCTGCTTATAGCGCATTTTCGCGGCCGCTCTGGCCCGGTCTGGACTGGGCTAGTCCCGGGCGGCTTCTGTTTTTGCGAGGCAGTTTAGACAGGTCTGGAACGGACTGGGCCGGGCTAGGCCAGATAGCAGGACCACCTTGGACTAGTGTGGGGAGAACTGGCGCATGCGCACTACAGTCAGCGGGGAAGGCGACCAGGAGCTTCTCGTGCTGCTGATAAGACATGAAACACCATGATGGCCGACCATAAGACTAAAGTATCACAGGCGTGGTAGTTGTAAAGTCTTCAGCACAGGTTAAAAGGCGGACGACAAAAAGGATATTGACAAGATGGACGCCTGCCGCCTCCACAGTTCAGTTCAGTACCGCCCACTCGATCCCCCAGCCAATGGGACGGGGCCAGTCTCGATGTATTTTCGCAACCATCAGTCCACCCTGACCCGGTCCGGACTGGACTGAGCCAGGGCGGTGAACGTCACGAAAATGCGCTTTTATTACTGACTGATATTTGATGCCAGGAGAAGGGAATACTACACTTCTTCTAAATTTCAGTTGTATTTTATCATAGTTAACCATATTATCAGGTAAACATAGCCATCATTTTAAGCATGAGACCTTAAGAAAGAATGGAATTTTTGCCTCGTTAAAAGATATAGACTACCGTAGATAACACTATACGTAGTCGCCAGTCACTTGCCACTGCACTAATGTCGCCATGTACAATATATGACAAATTTTAGCATCACTACAGACTTTCATGTGCCACTGAAGATGCATGCACAGTAGTTACGAGCGAGCGCGAAGCGCTCGTGAGTCCTCGGTGGATACGGGATTTTTCTCACTTAAGCGGCCGACCCGGCCCGGCCCAACCGTCACGCTTTTCAGGAGCTTATATCTTTGGAATCCCGCTTCCGATTGACAAGCGGTCTTCGCCATCTGATAGCCCCATTCAATCCCTTTTGTGCTTGACATGTTTTGTCTCACGTGAGGGGTCAGCGTGGCGCGTGCCGCGTGAGGGGTGTCAGACAACGTTATATCTTGCTATAGCTGAAAAACGGCTGTACCGACTAAGTTGAAATTTGGTGTGTGGTTTGAGACCACACACCTAGCAATGTCACACAGGTCAAACTCCGGGTGACGCCGCACGTGCGTGCGGGTTTCTACGGGCTCGCTCATCCCTCGCCGATTAAGTCGTCTTACTGGTATGTATTATGTACATCACACTACGTGTCTTCAGTGGCACATAAAAGTCTGTAGTGATGCTAAAATTCGTAATATATTGTGCCTGGCGACATTAGTGCAGTGGCAAGTGACTGGCGACTATAGTGTTATCTACGGTATAGTGTGATGTGATTTTTTGTACTTCACTTGTGCTTCCTTGACATTCTCTTTGCTTAGTGTGAAAAGAAGAAGAAGAGTTAGTGTTAGTGAGTGAGAGGAAAGGAAGAATAAGAAGGAGGAGGAAGAAGAAATATGTACCGTAGATAACACTAAAGTCGCCAGTCACTCGCCACTGCACTAATGTCGCCATGTGCAATATATGACGAATTTTAGCATCACTACAGACTTTTATGTGTCGCTGAAGACATGTAGTGTGATGTACATAATAAACTACTGTGCATGCGTCTTCAGTGGCACATAAAAGTCTGTAGTGATGCTAAAATTCGTCGTATATTGCACATGGCGACAATTGTGCAGTGGCGAGTGACTGGCGACTATAGTGTTATCTACGGTAGGTGTTTTTATGCTATGTTGTTTTGTTATTATTATCATTATTACTATTACTCATTATTATTGTTACTCATTACTGTTGTTACTGTATCAATTTTCTCATTATTCTGTAATTTATGGTTATCATTGTCTTTTTTGTCTTTATTGCTATGTAGCTACTACCGTAGATAACACTATAGTCGCCAGTCACGTATCCACTGCACTAATGTCGCCAGGCACACTATATTACCAATTCTAGCATCACTACAGACCTTTATGTGCCACTGAAGACGCATGCACAGTAGTTTATATTATGTACATCACACTACAGTCATGTCTTCAGTGGCACATAAAAGTCTGTAGCGATGCTAAAATTCGTTGTATATTGTGCCTGGCGATATTAGTGCAGTGGCGAGTGACTGGCGACTATAGTGTTATCTACGTATTTGTTTTTTTAGATAACAGAGCAAAATTTTGTTGAAAGTCTACAAAAGAAAGTTATTTTAGAGTTACTTCTGGCTAGGGTGAGGCTGTTCTCCCCGCACCCTTAAGTGAAGCCTAGACATTTTTTAACGAGGTGAAAAATCCTGCCCCCATGCTGCTTACTGCCTGATATTTGATGCCAGGAGAGGGAGTACCACGCTTCTTCTAAATTTCAGTTGTATTTTATCATAGTTAACCATATTATCAGGTAAACCCGGTCAATATTTTAACCAGGAGAAGGGAATACATACTTCTTCTAAATTTCAGTTGTATTTTATCATAGTTAACCATAGTATCAGGTAAACACAGACATCATTTTAACCAGGAGAAGGGAATACTACGCTTCTTCTAAATTTCAGTTGTATTTTATCATAGTTAACCATAGTATCAGGTAAACATAGGCATCATTTTAACCAGGAGAAGGGAATACTACGCTTTTTCTAAATTTCAGTTGTATTTTATCATAGTTAACCATAGTATCAGGTAAACACAGGCATCATTTTAACCAGGAGAAGGGAATACTACGCTTCTTCTAAATTTCAGTTGTATTTTATCATAGTTAACCATAGTATCAGGTAAACACAGGCATTATTTTAACCAGGAGAAGGGAATACCACGCTTCTTCTAAATTTCAGTTGTATTTTATCATAGTTAACCATAGTATCAGGTAAACACAGGCATTATTTTAACCAGGAGAAGGGAATACCACGCTTCTTCTAAATTTCTGTTGTATTTTATCATAGTTAACCATAGTATCAGGTAAACCACAGCATTATTTTAACCAGGAGAAGGGAATACCACGCTTCTTCTAAATTTCAGTTGTATTTTATCATAGTTAACCATAGTATCAGGTAAACACAGGCATTATTTTAACCAGGAGAAGGGAATACCACGCTTCTTCTAAATTTCAGTTGTATTTTATCATAGTTAACCATAGTATCAGGTAAACACAGGCATTATTTTAACCAGGAGAAGAGAATACTACGCTTCTTCTAAATTTCAGTTGTATTTTATCATAGTTAACCATAGTATCAGGTAAATACAGGCATCATTTTAACCAGGAGAAGGGAATACTACGCTTCTTCTAAATTTCAGTTGTATTTTATCATAGTTAACCATAGTATCAGGTAAACACAGGCATCATTACAACCAGGAGAAGGGAATACTACGCTTCTTATAAATTTCAGTTGTATTTTATCATAGTTAACCATAGTATCAGGTAAACACAGGCATCATTACAACCAGGAGAAGGGAATACTACGCTTCTTATAAATTTCAGTTGTATTTTATCATAGTTAACCATAGTATCAGGTAAACACAGGCATCATTACAACCAGAAGACCTTAAGATAAAGTGGAATTTTCGCCTTGGTAAATAAAAATGACTATAGGTATACTTTCTTGCCTTGATAATGACATGAAAGAACGTGGACCATTAGATATGTAATCACCTTATCTGTCTTGTCAAGGCACTAACAGACAAGTATATAAGAAAATAAGGAAGCTACAAGAGGCCGCGAGACCTACACGTGGTAGTTCCTGTATAATGGTAGGCATCAGGGCTGTCTTCCAAGTGTCTGTACAAAACTGGTAGTCTATTCTCTATTGGATTTTATGCCTTTGTTATGTATTTGTCATGGATGCCAGTCTGCACAGTGACCCCTTGAGGCCCAGAACGTAGTAATTTCCATTGTAATTTGGCTACCATTAGACGATTTTGAGTGACTATAAGCAATATTTTTCTATTATGACCTGTTTAGTATCCTTGCCCACTAACTAATTTGGTATATTTAGTTATTTTCGTAATTTTATGGCTAACAACAGACAATTTTTTTATGGCCAAGGAAAGATCTGGGCGTGAAGGGTTGAGGAAACAATTAGTAAATAAACAAGACATGAATGAAAAGGGCGTGGATGTGAGATATTCAATTTGTTATGGATGAAAAGGACGTGGATGTGAGATATTAAATTTGTTATGGATGAAAAGGGCGTGGATGTGAGATATTAAATTTGTATGTTGTTATAATTTGGTAAAAATATGGGTACATAAATACATATGTCAATCAGCTCAGTGTACATTGAGGTCAGGTGCCACGATGCAGGTAGATGGTGCACGGAAAATGTGATGAAGAAATAAATAGGTGGGTAGAAGTCACTAAGAATACTACACAAGACTGATCACCTTCTCAGGAACTCAATGCTATGCCCTTAACCCCTTCACGCCCCTTCACGCCCCATTCTCTCTCTCTCTCTCTCTCTCTCTCTCTCTCTCTCTCTCTCTCTCTCTCTCTCTCTCTCTCTCTCTCTCTCTCTCTCTGATCTTTCCTTTGCTATATAAAAGTGTATGTTGTCGAGCCATAAAATTTCGAAAAGTAGTTGAATATATGAAATTAGTTAGTGGACAAGGATACTAAACAGGTCATAGCTATAAAACATGCTTATATTCACTAAAAATCGTCTAACGGTAGCCATATTACAATGAAAATTATATTCTGGGTCTCAAGGGGTTAATGGTAAGACACTTCTGTCATGCTCACAGAGATATGCAAGGTCATATATGGCATAAACAGTATATGGAACCATCCTATGTGTCGGGTTATGTTAGCAATCACTTTGAAGGACACCCTTGAGACCCAGAACTTAATTTCCATAGTAATTTGGGTACCATTAGACGATTTTTAGGGAATATAAGCAATATTTTAATAGATATGTCGATCTGTTTAGTATCCTTGTCGACTAACTAATTTGGTATATTAAGTGACTTTTCTTAATTTTATGGCTCTACAACATACACTTTTTTATAGCAAAGGAAAGATCTGGGCGTGTAGGGGTTAAACCGAGTCCACCGAGAGACATCATCTCGGTGGCCACGGTTAAACTCTTGTGAAGTATTTTCTTTATGTTTGATACGTACAGCATATTGATCCTTATACATTGCAAGTGTACTTTAATAAGGAAATACTGTGATATTTACTTTTTTTCTCATGAAAATCAGTATATTCGTGCTGTGTACAAAGCAAGACAGTATTACGCCTTGAGTAATTAATGCGGCGGTGGGAATGTTGCTCTATGATATAAAATATAGGCAATAAAGAATTTTTTAATGTTTACTATAACTATTCAGTCATATTTTCCTCTTATTTTTGTGTATCAATTAGATAGAAAGCCTGAAAGTGCAATGAGTGGACGCGTGAAGTCACAACCTTTTGAGTCAACCTTCCGCCTCCACCTGTATAACCTGCATGCTTGGGCTACCTGTGAATGGGTCAACCTCCCGCCTCCACCTGTATAACCTGCATGCTTCGGCTACCTGCGAATGGGTCAACCTCACGCCTCCACCTGTATAACCTGCATGCTTGGGCTACCTGTGAATGGGTCAACCTCCCGCCTCCACCTGTATAACCTCCATGCTTGGGCTACCTGTGAATGGGTCAACCTCCCGCCTCCACCTGTATAACCCCCATGCTTGGGCTACCTGTGAATGGGTCAACCTCTCGCCTCCACCTGTATAACCTGCATGCTTGGGCTACCTGTGAATGGGTCAACCTCCCGCCTCCACCTGTATAACCTGTATGCTTGGGCTACCTGTGAATGGGTCAACCTCACGCCTCCACCTGTATAACCTGCATGCTTGGGCTACCTGTGAATGGGTCAACCTCCTGCCTCCACCTGTATAACCTCCATGCTTGGGCTACCTGTGAATGGGTCAACCTCCCGCCTCCACCTGTATAACCTGCATGCTTGGGCTACCTGTGAATGGGTCAACCTCCCGTCTCCACCTGTATAACCTGCATGCTTCGGCGACCTGTGAATGGTCAACCTCCGCCTCCACCTGTATAACCTGCATGCTTGGGCTACCTGTGAATGGGTCAACCTCCCGCCTCCACCTGCATAACCTGCATGCTTGGGCTACCTGTGAATGGGTCAACCTCCCGCCTCCACCTGTATAACCTGCATGCTTGGGCTACCTGTGAATGGGTCAACCTCCCGCCTCCACCTGTATAACCTGCATGCTTGGGCTACCTGTGAATGGGTCAACCTCCCGCCTCCACCTGTATAACCTCCATGCTTGGGCTGCTTGGGTGTGTTGTATATTAACGTTCAGTAGAAGCGTTGTGTTGTATATTAACGTTCAGTAGAAGCGTTCTGTGTTATGTGTTGAGACTCAGTTAGAAGTGCTCTTCAGGTGTTTGTGTGTTGAGGCGGGAGGTTAGAGAGACGGAGAGTGAGAGTGAGTGAGATTTTGGCAACGCTGCGCGTGGTATCTTATCTGTGAATCTTCTGACTCGTGTTCAGTGTTTGTTTTATGTTGTAAAGAGTAATTGTAGTTAAGTGTGCTAATTATATAAGGATTTCATATGTTGACCTTGTTTTGAATATCCTGAATTACTTAACTAGACCCACGTGCCCCTGGGGCATGGCCTGGGGTGGCGACCTCGTGTCACCGATCGTGACAGTGTTTGGATGTATTTCGGTATTAAGAGTTAATACCGAAATACACCAAAATACGTTTTTGAAATAGATGTACAGTATAGGTGTCTTGCACTGACGTCACGACCTAGCGTCTTCAAGCCAAATGCCGCCGTCTTCAAGCCAAATGCCGCCCGTCGGAGCGAGCTGGAGGACCAACAAACTCCACTTGCCGCCCGTGTTAGCCAGCTTATGGTAATTTTCCCCTACCAAATATATGTTTATCAGTATAAAAGATATACTGTTGTCTTCGGAAATCTTTGTTCTATAATATTATCAAATAAAAAACCGCAAAACACACTAAAAAAGGCCATTATGAGACAAAAAAATTATTATCTCATGACTCGAGAAATATGCATGAACTTAAAGTAGTCGTCCAGACCCATTTTTTCTTTGCATAATTATGTTGAATGTTCATTCAAAATACCTAATCCACAAAAAATTATTCATTTCCACGCCTTATTTCCCTACCGTAGATAACAGTGAAGTCGCCACCTGCAGTGAAGTCGCCAGGCGCCAAATATTACGAATTATAGCATCACTACTGATTTTTATGTGCCACTGAAGATGTTACACAGTAGTTTATATCATGATTGTATAATCTACCCTGTTTCAGCGTTGTTTTATGCTTTGTATCTGCAAATATAACTGTTGCGCATTTTGCTTCTCAAGTTTTTCTTCGCACGATGACAGACAGTAAACAGTAGCTTTTCGGGCGGCAGGACACAGGCTTGCTAGATCTTTCAAACTTGAATAGAATTTATTTTCACGTTGGCAGAGGAATTTTTATATATCCAAGCATCTTCCGCAGCTAATATATATAGAACTTGTTTTACTTTACCTCTAATTTCCCTGAATTCCCCAGAGTGGCGACTCAACAGTTGGGTTAAAATACTAGCTGGCGACTTTACTGTAGTAGGTATAGTGAGGTCGCCACTCGGTTTTATTTTTGTAATTTGTTCATTTATAGCCCTAATATGACACATAATAAGACACAAAATGACACAGACTTTCCAGATAGACCCTTCTAACTTTCCTGAAATCATGGATGTACAAATGTAAATATTAACGCCACCACACGTCTGTAAATAACAAAGAAACGTAGAACTGGCGACTTCACTGTTATCTACGGTAGAAACATGACTTTTGTAAAAAGCGCGGGAAAAACAACAGCCCCATTCCAGCCGTGGCGGGAAACTTGCTGGCGACGTCACACGAGTGAGCCTCCCAGCCCGCCCCTATAAAAATACACGGAGACTCTGAGAAAAATGTAGTACTTGGGGAATTTTGGGTGTTTCTGATATTTTTTTTGCGATGTGGCATGTACTTGCATCTTTCATGGATACAGCAAGAAAGCTGTGCCTTTGCACAGAGCTTAGCACCCATTTCTGACCTACTTGACCATGATAATGTCTGTGCAGCGCCTGGCAGTGGCGGGTGAGAGGAGCGCGACTAGACAATGTGCTTCACACCGCGCTCCTCTCACCCGCCACTGTCAGGCGCTGCACAGACATTATCATGGTCAAATAGGTCAGAAATGGGTGCTAAGCTCTCTGCAAAGGCACAGCTTTCTTGCTGTAGCCATGAAGGATGCAAGTATATGTCATATCGCAAAAAAAATTTATCAGAAACACCCAAAATTCCCCAAGTACTACATTTTTCTCAGTCTCGGTGTATTTCTATAGGGCCGGGCTGGGAGGCTCACTCGTGTGACGTTGCCGAGCCGTGGTGCGTCGTCTGCTATCCGCCAGTTGTTTTTTGAGAGCTCGGGGAATTTACAGATTTTGAATGCGGATCATTTAAAAACGGGTGACTGGATGCAAAAAGTGACAACATATTGTTGATATACTCGATCATGCTATATTTTGACTGCATTAAATCAGGAATGATGAAATGGTCTGGACGATTACTTTAATATTCACCAACTCCAGCTCCCATTTAATATTTTGCTCGAAAACTTTTTACATGGACAATATCAATAGAAGCGGAATTTCATTAGCTTTCCATTGATATATTTCGTTATCTGATAAATTAATTAGCAGCATGTGTAAATTAGCGTTAACTAAATAAATAACCTCATCAATCGGGAAAAATTACCCGATTTCATGATGTTATTTATTTAGTTAACGCTAATTTATGCATGCTTCTAATTCATTTATCAGATAACGAAATATATCAATGGAAAGCTAATGAAATTCCGCTTCTATCGATATTGACCATGTAAAAAGTTTTTGGGCAAAATATTAAATGGGAGCTGTAGTTGGTGAATGTAGTTCATGCATATTTCTTGAGAGTCTCATAATGGCCTTTCTTTAGTGTGTTTTACGTTTTTTATTTGATAATATTATAGAAAAAACATTTCCGAAGATAACAGTATATCTTTTATACTGATAAACATATATTTGGTTGGGGAAAACTACCATGAGCTGGCAAACACGGGCGGCAAGGGGTGTTTGTTGGTCCTCCAGCTCGCATTTCCCGCGCCTGTCGCAGCCACAACAAGGGCTGTGACGTCACGTGCAAGACACCTATACTCTTTATACCATATTTTGGTATTGAGACATAAGGCGTATTTTGTAGTGTCCTTCTGGAGTAAAATTATACTTATTTAAGCTCCGCCCCTGCTTGCCATCACAAAATACGATTGTAGCGCTGCCAAAGCTCTTTCTTGATGTTGCCGAGAGTAAAAGTGTCGTACACTTCATTACCTCTTACAGAGGCTCAAGGAATATCGTTAAGGTTGACATTATTGAAGGCACAGCAAAGAGTAGTAGCGTGATTGTCTGTATTACACATCGATATCTAATTGTTTTGAGCTCTTAGAATGGCCTAGCATTGTTTTCTAACTCTATAGATGGACTTTATATTAAACTGAAATGTTTAGGGCGCTATGAAACTGTTATTTGAATATCTATTTGCTACACAGCCATTTCACGATGTGCGTCGAGGATGTTTAATGCTATCATGGACCTGTACGTATGTAGGCTACGTGTAGCCTACCTACATCTACGTTTCACGAATTATTCTTTGCCTAAACCTAGATGAATGCTGGTTGTGATTCATCCTCCAGTGCATCTCCCCCGTTTAACATCCATGGGCGGGTGTGTGGTGGGCGGGTGTGTGATGGACGTGTGGTGGGTGGGTGTGTGGTGGGCGGATGTATGATGGGCGTGTGGTGGGTGGGTGTGTGGTGGGCGGATGGGTGGTGGGTGGGTGTGTGGTGGGCGGATGTGTGATGGGCGTGTGGTGGGTGGGTGTGTGGTGGGCGGATGTATGATGGGCGTGTGGTGGGTGGGTGTGTGGTGGGCGGATGGGTGATGGGCGTGTGGTGGGTGGGTGTGTGGTGGGCGGATGTGTGGTGGGTGGGTGTGTGGTGGGTGTGTGGTGGGTGGATGGGTGATGGGCGTGTGGTGGGCGGGTGGTGGGCGGATGGGTGATGGGCGTGTGGTGGGTGGGCGGGTGGGTGCCTGGGTGGTGGTGGGTGTGTGGTGGCCCGTGGGTTACACACAGAGACCCTTCCCACGCGTGTTGGAGATGAATCAGACTGATGAAATGTTCGTATTCGTGCCCTGCGATAGGTTCTCTAAAAGGCTTTCTTTTTGTGTGATATAACATATATACCAAATTTATACATTTCTATTGCAAATGTAATATCACTCATGAATATATTTAAGTATTTGACTATACTATAGCAATAATACACCAGTTTTGGTGCTAAGCCAGCAAGCATCAACGAAGATTCGGACACATTGAAAAATTCGAGGGATTGGGAAATTTGTTCCCAGACGTCGCTGGAGAATTTTAATATTTGTGACTTCTTACCTGTTAAGAGTCACCTACTCTACTCCTTACTACTCCTTACCTACTATTAATTAAATACAGTATCCTTTGCATGTCGTGCGCATGTAATGAATGTTGAATTGGATGAGAATTAAAGGAAAAGAGAAACATTTACGGGAGGAGTTTTGATAAGATTTTCTCATGCGCGCGATCTGATTGGCCAGGCTCTTGAAACCACCACCCACACCCACGACTGTATAATTTTTCAGGAAAAGAGTAAAATATCGCTGCCGAAGTGTATCTGCTCAGTTTTCTATGCACGCAAAAGAGTAAAATATAAGTGGGCGGAGCTTAAATAAGTAAAATTTTACTTCCAAGGGCATGGACAAAATACGCCTATAATACATACATAGAAATGCGTCTTTCTGTATCTTTTTATATATTTCGGTATGTTTTCATGGTTATTTCGGTATGTTTCGGTATAAAGAGACCGCTGCCATGGCGAAGTCTTTATCAGCTGGATGAGGCAAAAGGGTTTGTTTACATATGACGCCGGACAAAAGGCTTCCGCTGGGTGCCTCCCAAGCTCCCAACTCAAGTTCCGGTTTTAGATCGTACTCAACCGTACTCGATTACGTGTGTGGGAGAACGCCGGACCAAAGGCTGACACATGACAGCATGACAGACTGACAGCATCTGCTGGGTGACTCCCAAATCAAGATCAAGCGACACACCAAGATCAGCGAGCACTTCCTGCTGCAGTGTCCTCGCTTCCACTCCCACCGACAACTTCTACGTGGTCAACTCATTGCCCTGAACGTCACCACCTTTGACCTGCCCACCCTGCTGGCCGCCGCCGCCGTCCACCCATCACAACGCCCCGCCGTCATCCGCCTCACCTGTGCCTTCCTGAGGAAGACTAATCAACTCTCGAGACTGTGATTACTTCACGGCTGTACACCAGGGCAGGAACCCAGCAACAAAGGTAGTTGCGCCAGCAACGACCATCTCTCTGAACTTCTTTTCCTAACGACGAAAGCTACAAAGCCTCCCTTTTCGGTCGTTAACGCGTCGGAAGGCGCTGACTGGCTAAGGCGAGTAATGACGTCATCAAGTGCGTCATCAGTCACCAGCCAATGACAAAGTTTTTAAAACTTCTCGACCAATCACAAGTCAGCGAGACATATTTCCGGGCAAGAATGGCATGCCAGACTGCCTCTCCCCGCCTTCTTGCCCCGTCATCTCAAACTAATTCTCGTTTTATTCGGAATGCTTGCGTTTTAAGGAGTTTTAATGTATCAGATAGTAAGATGTATAAGTAAGGAGCCTGTGTTGCTAGTGTTTTGGTGGTAGAAGGTGTGTGTGTGGGTTAAAATAGTGAATATTTGTGTTATGGAGAGGCCCCGCGGCAAGGCCTCTCCGTCACTCTGCCCCGTCATCAGTCACCTCATCATAACATCTTTAAATCACCCTTATTTAAGGTGACACACGGTGCTACATTGATTTAGATAATGACAAGTATATATAACATCTCACCATAATCACTAAGTTGTATAATAACGAGTAATAAGACGTTTAAGCCTGCCCAAACCTACAGTGGCGGAGGAGCTGGGGGCTCCAGCCGCCACACTCAACAGTTTTGAGTAAAAACCCGCAGTTATCCGCCTCACCTGTGCCTTCCTGAAGAAGACAGTCAGCTCCCACGTCTGTGATAGCACCAAAGGATATCACCAGGGATCATAGGATTCCTCAAGGGGTTCTCGCTCCCCTACTAAATATTACCAAAGACATCTACCTCCCTTGGTGAAGTTGGTGTTGATATCCACCACCTCACGGGCTTCATCATGCTGCTGCTGCTGCTGCCGAAGGCCGCGCTGCCAGACGTAGATGAGTCCCTTGCTTGTATTTCATCTCTTTACTCATATATATGAATAATATCCATCCAAATGCAATCATATGTCTACAATCACCTATAAAAAAGATATTTCATAGCATACCAAGCAATAATGAGCATGCCTGGAGACTTCCGACCTCTGCTAATACTGGTCTTGAGCAGTCGTTGGCCAGTGTGCACGTTAACGACGAAATCGACGAATTTTCCGCGCTGTGGGTTCCGTCGTTGGACTAACGACCAAAAAAAGGTCTTTAAGTGTTTTGTGGCTTCTGGCCCTGGGGGGAGATGCTGAGAAGTGCCATAGAGGTAAGGCGAAAAGAGCGCCTTACCCGTCTTCAGGCGCTTTTGTAACGGCCCGGCTAAGGCACCGACTATAGCCCATGTACAGTCGAAAGTTCAGGCGCTTTTGCACTGCCTTACACCTCCAAAGCCTATGGCGTGGGCGTGGTCCGAGAATCCTACTAGCCAATCACGTTGCCTATCTGAGCGCTGCTTAGGCAGCTTCGACCAATCACAAGGCTTGAACACGTCTCTGCTGAAGCAAGGAATGTTGTCCCTCCCTCCCTAACCAAGCACTTATGGCAAGGATACACCGCTCTCCCCCGCCAAAAGCTGTTTCATCACAAGTTTGACGTTCAACGCAGGTTTTGACCACTTATATATTTTTGCATCGGGACGTGCCATACACCATGATAATCGTTAGGGTGTGCCGATTCCGGGACAGTGAGTGAAAATTTAATGCAAGCAACATTCCAGGAATAAGGAGAAGATGAATAAAAAAAGGTGAAAAAAAAGTTTATACACGATTTCATTTTGCTCTCGTTATCTTATTATAGGTATAGTTTACTGCAATTTTTATACATTCATGATATGCACTAATGTCTCGTGAAGATGCTGGTAGGTTCAGCTGTCCTAAATATCATCTGGTAGTATGATAATACCGTATAATAGTACAATATTTTAGTGCGGGCGGAGCACCTGCCGCCCGCCGCCCGCCGCCCGCCCCTAACCAACACACAACACAACATTTCTTATCACCAGCATATAACACCCTATAATGCCGCATTAGTCTTGCACGATCAATTCATACACACCTTGCAACACTATTAATATGTAAACACCAATTGTTACGTTGTAGGAACTGAAACAAGGCTGTATTTGCTTTATAAACAGAAGATGAATGTCTGTCAAAGGCCCACAGCAGCTCACTAAGTCAGGGTCTGACCATGCCTTAGTTTTCAGCGCCTTTAGCGGTGCCACTAAGGCAGCAATCTCGACTGAGCATTGCGGTGGGAGGGCGTTTCGCCTTACCACAGGCGCCCTAGTGGATAGGGCGCCCTAGCTCACTCTCAGCATCTGGCCCCAGGGCAGGAAGCCAGCAACAAAGGTAGTTGGGCCAGCAACGACGATCTCTCCGAACTTCGTTTCCTAACGACGAAAGCTACAAAGCCTCCCTTTTCGGTCGTTAACGTGTCGGAAGGCGCTGACTGGCTAAGGCGAGTAATGACGTCATCAAGCGCGTCATCAGCCACCAGCCAATGATAAACAGTTTTTAAAACTTCTCGACCAATCACAAGTCAGCGAGACATATTTCCGGGGAAGAATGGCATGCCACTGCCTCTCCCCGCCTTGTCCCCGTCATCTCAAACTAATTCTCGTTTTATTCGGAATGCTTGCGTTTTAAGGAGTTTTAATGTATCAGAAAGTAAGATGTATAAGTAAGGAGCCTATGTTGCTAGTGTTTTGGTGGTAGAAGGTGCATGTGTGTGTGGGTTGAAATAGTGAATATTTGTGATATGGGGAGGCCCGCGGCAAGGCCTCTCCGTCACTCTGCCTCGCCATCAGTCACCTCATCATAACATCTTTAAATCACCCTTATTTAAGGTGACACACGGTGCTACATTGATTTAGATAATGACAAGTATATATAACATCTCACCATAATCACTAAGTTGTATAATAACGAGTAATAAGACGTTTAATCCTGCCCAAACCTACAGTGGCGGAGGAGCTGGCGGCTCCATCGGCGCCGCCACTCAAAACTTTTGAGTAAAAACCCGCAGTTATCCGCCTCACCTGTGCCTTCCTGAAGAAGACAGTCAGCTCCCACGCCTGTGATAGCACCAGGGATCATAGGATTCCTCAAGGGGTTCTCGCTCCCCTACTAAATATTACCAAAGACATCTATCTCCCTTCGTGAAGTTGGTGTTGATATCCACCTCACGGGCTTCATGCTGCTGCTGCTGCTGCTGCCGAAGGCCGCGCTGCCAGACGTAGATGAGTCCCTTGCTTGTATTTCATCTCTTTATTCATATATATGAATAATATCCATCCAAATGCAATCATATGTCTACATTCACCTATAAAAAAGATATTTCATAGCATACCAAGCAATAATGAGCATGTCTGGAGACTTCCGACCTCTGCTAATACCGGTCTTGAGCAGTCGTTGGCCAGTGTGCACGTTAACGACGAAATCGACGAATTTTCCGCGCTGTGGGTTCCGTCGTTGGACTAACGACCAATAAAAGGTCTTTAAGTGTTTTGTGGCTTCTGGCCCAGGGGTGTTAAGAACCATGAATGTTTAGAGTGTGGGAAAAGATTTACCGAAAAGAGTTCCCTCACCAAACACACCCTGACACACAGTGGTGTTAAGAATTATGAATGCTTAGAGTGTGGGAAAAGATATACTACAAAGAGTGACCTCACCAAACACACCCTGACACACAGTGGTGTTAAGAATTATGAATGTTTAGAGTGTGGGAAAAGATTTACTACAATGGGTCACCTCACCACACACACCCTGACACACAGTGGTGTTAAGAATTATGAATGTTTAGAGTGTGGAAAAAGATTCACTCAAAAGAGTTCCCTCACCAAACACACCCTGACACACAGTGGTGTTAAGAATTATGAATGTTTAGAGTGTGGGAAAAGATTTACTACAATGTGTCACCTCACCACACACCCTGACACACAGTGGTGTTAAGAATTATGAATGTTTAGAGTGTGGGAAAAGATTTGCTAGAAAGAGTGAACTCACCACACACACCCTGACACACAGTGGTGTTAAGAATCATGAATGCCTAGAGTGTGGGAAAAGGTTTTATACCCGTTCTGAACTCACCAAACACACCCTGACACACAGTGGTGTTAAGAATTATGAATGTGGTGCCGAAATCGGCTTGTTGCTGCGACAATGTAGGTTATAATTGTGGAGGCGACGTGCCGCGGCGGGGAGTGGTGGGCGGGGAGATTGTGGCGGGGAGATTGAATCAAAACATTGCCACTTCACGCGTCGACTCATTGCACTTCTAGGCTTTCTATCTGATTGATACACAATAATAACAGGAAAATATGACAGCCTAGGTATAGATAACTTCTAAACATACGTTATTGACTATATAATATCATAGAGTAACATTTACCTCGCCTCCTCAACTATAACCTACTTGGTTATTTGGTTAAATGCATGTTTTACAGACTCAGGCTTCTATACAATATACATATAGAAGAAAATCGTTCTTAAAATTATACTTTTGTGTTTGAAGTGCAGTGGAATAAGCCCATATTTTTCTTTCAAGTTGACCAACTTTTCACCAAATTGTGAGTTAAAACTGCCAGCGACCACTGGCATTTCGGAGTTGCAGTTCTCTCTAATTGGAGAGAACTGAAACTCGAGAAATGCCAGTGGTCGCTGGCAGTTTTAACTCAAAGGTTGGTCTACTGTGTTTTCCCTCCGCGACTAATATTTTTCATAAATCAATTTCGCGATAAATATTGATGCACCGCATCTGAATACTAAAAAAGAACGTTCTTCTGTTGTTCTAGTAAGTGTATGCATGACATGCATTACGATTGAACGTTCTAAGATAGCAATTTAATGCAAATTACTCGCCTCGAGTAGCAAAGCTTAATATATTTTTTACATGTATATTGTGGCATGTAAAATTTGGGCGATGTTCACACTGTTTTCTAAGACAGTACTGCTGCGTCTGGCAAACGCTTGTCAAAATACAATAAGCAATGCAATTCCGCAACTTGCGGAATGGTAATTCGGTTGCGGAATTCCGCAATTACGGATGACTGAAAAAATTGTGGAATTGCGAATTGCGGACCGCCAAAATTTTGAAAAGCAATCGCAATAACTTGCGGAATAGGTAATTCAGTTGCGGAATTGCGCAATTACGGATGCCTGAAAAAAATGCGGAATTGCGGGTTGCGGACCGCCAAAATTTTGAAACGCAATCGCAATAATTGTGACGGTCACCACCTTCAAAGTGGCAAGTGCCCGCGTGAACATAAGTTCCCACCAAATATGGTGGAGACGACACTGCCAACTGCCAAGTGTAGCACAGTCACTCAGTCAGTGGCCACTGGCCACTGGCCAGTGCGTGCTGGGACTTAGGATTGAGTGCGTGTACGCTGTCCGTGTGTGTGATTAGTTGCTAACTTCCACATGCTGAACCAGAAGAAGTGGGAGGAGGAAGAGGAAGATTAGTAGATTACTTAGATTAGTGATTACTAGCCAGTAGACTGTGAAGTGTAAAAGTAAAGAAACACACTAAAAGAGACAGAGACTTTGTCTCTTGACAGAGACAAAGAGACAAAGATTTAATTGTGAAGGACAAGTAACAAGTATAGACAGAAATAGAATAGGAATACAGAAGTATTAAACACTAATAAAGAGTCTATAATTTTGTTTTGTTTTAATTGTAGGTGTTTAAGAGTCTAGAGACATTTTTTGTTTTAATTGTAGGTGTTGTTTTAATTGTAGGTGTCAAAATTAGTTTGCAGAATTGCGATTGCGAAAAGGCCTATCTGAAAAAAATTGCGGAATTGCGATTGCGGACTGGTGCAGGTCGGAATTGCGGAATTGCGATTGCGGAATTGGAAAAAAAATTGCGATGCCCACATTTGTTAAATGGTCTATACAGCTTATAGCCCAATATTACTCAACAGCGCCTATATTGTATCAGCTTAAATGGTCTATACGTAGTGTCAATGGTTCTTAGTATAACCATCACCACTAACTGACTGACTGGCTACACTCTAATGCTTATGAGACATGTTGGAGGGATGAAATATACATGAAAACCATAACCCTACATATATGCAATAGTATACAGGGTGTAACACGAGTTTCTGCAAATATTGATACAGGTGAAAGAACATGTAATTCTAAGCACAAAATATTCTATAACCATATGCTTTTTGAAGCTTCCTTTAGACGTGAGATGAAGTTAGAAAAATTAGCGCGGCCAGTAATTTCACCATGGCAGGCGATTGCCGCTCGGTGACATTTTGAATGATTTAATCATAATGTTTACTAGTAATGGAGCATTACATTATCTTATAACAACACAATTGGTATTAATGGATATGCTTTTACTAAATAAGCAGTACATGAGAGCAGCAGGGCTGTAATAAACAATATTGTAAAAGGCTAAGTGGCAACGCGTCGGGGCGGGGGGAGGAGGGACTAGGCTGCGAGGCTGCCCGCCTATCAGCTGAGTCACGTGTTCCATCCTACCCCTCCCTGACACGATGCCATGTAGCCTTTTACAGTATTGTTTATTACAGCCCTGCTGTTCTCATGTACTGCTTATTTAGTAATAACATGTCCATTAATACCAATTGTGTTGTTATAAGATAATGTAATGCTCCATTACTAGTAAACATTATGATTAAATCATTCAAAATGTCACCGAGCGGCAATCGCCTGCCATGGTGAAATTACTGGCCGCGCTAATTTTTCTAACTTCATCTCACGTCTAAAGGAAGCTTCAAAAAGCATATGGTTATAGAATATTTTGTGCTTAGAATTACATGTTCTTTCACCTGTATCAATATTTGCAGAAACTCGTGTTACACCCTGTATGTAGACAGACAGACAGACACAGAGAGAGAGAGAGAGAAAAAAAAAAGAGAGAAAGAGACAGACAGACACAGACAGATAGACAGAAAGAGAGAGAGATAAAAATAATAATAATAATAAAAACATGAAAACCCTACATATAGTTATAATTACTCACAGGTTTGTACCCTTTGTACAGATACTCTAATTAACCTAACCTACTAGTAGAGTGTCTTTGGTGGCATCCTTGAGTCCACCTGTCAGCCGCCCCGGGGACATATTCCCGTTCTCTATGTGAGTGTGGTTTCCGAGTGAAGACGCTTGGCTGTAGTTCCGAAACTAACCATAGGATTGTCTCGTAAATACCCTCATTGTGATTCCCACGCATAGTTACCATGTTGTCTCCGCGAAATCCCAACCGAACCTATCCGTAACCTATCGTAACTAACTAACATATAATCATAATAAAAAGTCATTATATGTTAAATTATTTTCACTACGTTACTAAGTGAATTTTCATTAAAACCAGACCAAAATGTAAGTTACTTTCATATTTGATGTACGATTCATGTCTGCGCTGCCGCCGCGCCACTTGTGAAAACAAAGAGCTGCAGTCGAGGCAGCTATAATATCGTCCTTCTCGTGTTTGCAGTGCATGTAGACGGTGTGGTTAAATCGTGCTTTCTTTAATTACCCTGACTATGGAAAATCCAGTGAAGTATTTGCAAAACATTAACTTATCCCAGCTGACATTAAAAGAAAAGACTGAAATCAAGCGGTACCGACTTTATTTTCAAGTAATACTGTAATTCTACCATCACCACCTCAGCCATCCCCTCTACTACCACCCCCACCTCATCACCTCTACTACCAACACTACGTACCACCCCCACCATCCCTTCTACCACCACCACTACCACCCCCACTATCCCTTCTACCACCACCACTACTACCATGCCCTGAAATCCTTGAACATCAACTACAACTCATACCTGAGATAGGTAAAATTTGTGTATCCTACTGTTGTGTGAAGCTTGCAGTCCCTCCATTGTATTTTATCACGAGCTGCCACTGATTATTATAGTAGTAGTAGTAGTAGAAGTAGTAGTAGTAGTGGTGGTAGTAGTAGTATTGATATTATTATGATTATTTTTATCTCTCTGTCTATCTGTCTGTCTCTCTCTCTCTCTCTCTCTCTCTCTCTCTCTCTCTCTCTCTCTCTCTCTCTCTCTCTCTCTCTCTCTCTCTCTCTCTCTCTGTGTGTGTCTATCTGTCTGTCTGTCTCTCTCTGTCTCTCTCAAAGGAAGATGGTTTTGATGAATAATGAGAAGAAAGGAGGAGGAAGAGAAGAAGAAGAAGGAGGAGGAGGAGGAGGAGGAGGAGAATTAATGTTGCTTAACTATTAGCTAATTTTTTCCTCCTCCTCTTCTTCTTTTTTCCTCCTTTCCCTCTTTCCTTATCTTTATTTTCTCTCTCTCTCTCTCTCTCTCTCTCTCTCTCTCTCTCTCTCTCTCTCTCTCTCTCTCTCTCTCTCTCTCTCTCTCTCTCTCTCTCTCTCTCTCTCTCTCTCTCTCTCTTTCTCTCTCTCTCTCTCTCTCTCTCTCTGACACAGACACTGGAGACAGCGAGGGAGACTCACTCAGCGGAGACATCATGATTTCAGTTTTCATATATTTCTTAGAGGTCTAACTCACACATGACTACTGTTTAAAAAAGAAAATATAATCTAAAGAAATAAACGAGATTAACCCCTTGAGACCCAGAACATAATTTCCATTCTAATATGACTACCATTAGACGATTTTTAGTGACTATA
The DNA here is from genome assembly GCA_016584305.1 of Chionoecetes opilio. Lineage (NCBI taxonomy): Eukaryota > Metazoa > Arthropoda > Malacostraca > Decapoda > Majidae > Chionoecetes > Chionoecetes opilio. The sequence goes on along the minus strand of JACEEZ010018689.1, from coordinate 52,463 downwards.
AGCAATGTTTTATAGCTATGACCTGTTTAGTAGCCTTGTCCACTAACTAATTTGGTATATTTGGTTACTTTTCGTTATTTTATGGCTAACAAGACAATTTTTTTTTTAGCAAAGGTAAAGATCTGGGTGTGAAGGGGTTAAACGAGTTGAATTCAAAGTCAAATGCTTATAGGCTCACACCTGTGTTCCTATGCCGAGTTTATTATTAGAACTATCAAATAAGTGTAAACCTAAATACCACGTGATGGAAAAACTTGTCTTGCTTGATTGATTTAATGCCAAAAAGGTGAATGTGCCAGCCATCAGAGGTCATATAGCACTATGGCAAAGCATATAAAGGGGAGGGGTTAAAGAATACTAGTGAAACGGTGAGGGAAGGGGAAAGGACGGAATGTTACAGCAGGATGGTTAGATCAGATGTAGGATGTGGATTTGTTGGAGGAAGGAGGTTAAATTTTCCAGGGAGAAGGAGGGGGATTCCGGGAGAATGTCCGCAAGACAGGGAGGTCGGGAAAGGGAGGACAAGTGAGGGAAGGAACTGGAACGGGCAGGAGTAAGATGGGGGCAGAATATTAGGGCATGTTGGACAGTGAGAGGAACTTGACAGGGTGTGCAGAGGGTTGGGGTGGAGCGTGACATGAGATATGAGTGTGGGTTAGTATGGCGTACGCGTAAGCGTGCGAGAGCAGTCTCCCAACGTCTATTAGAGTGGTAGGATTTGACCATGGAGAGATAGAGAGTTTGATCAGGCGAAGTTTATTGGCAGAGAAAGTGGTCAAGGAGGATTGTAGTTGATAGGAGGGACTTATGTCTGTGTCTATACTGCCCTGTAGTTGATGGGAGGGACTTATGTCTGTGTCTATACTGCCCTGGGCCCAGATGCTGAGAGCGAGCTAGGGCGCCCTATCCACTAGGGCGCCTGTGGTAAGGCGAAACGCCGTCCCACCGCTATGCTCAGTCAAGATTGCTGCCTTAGTGGCACCGCTAAAGGCGCTGAAAATAAGGCATGGTCAGACCCTGACTTAGTGAGCTACTGTTGGCCTTTGACAGACATTCATCTTCTGTTTATAAGGCAAATACAGCCTTGTTTCAGTTCCTACAACGTAACAATTGGTGTTTACGTATAATAGTGTTGCAAGGTGTGTATGAATTGATCGTGAAAGACTAAATGCGGCACTATAGGGTGTTTTTATAAGCTTATATGCTGGCGATAAAATTGTTGTGTTGTGTGTTGGTTGGCGGGCCGGCGGCGGGCAAAGCGACTAGACAATGTCACCAAGGGTGCTCCGCCCGCACTAAAATGTTGTACTATTATACGGTATTATCATATTACCAGATGATATTTAGGACAACTGAACATACCATCATCTTCACGAGACATTAGTGCATATCATGACTGTATAAAAATTACAGTAAACTATACCTATAATAAGATAATGAGAGCAAAATGAGATCGTGTATAAACATTTATTTTCTTTCACCTTTTTTTATTCAACTCCTCCTTACTTCTGTACTTTTGCTTGCATTAAATTTTCACTCACAGTCTCGGAATCACCACAGTTTTTCGATTATCATGGTATGTGGCACGTCCCAATGCAAAAATATATAAGTGGTCAAAACCTGTGATGAATGTCATACTTGTGACAAACAGTTTTCGGCGGGCCACGGGGGCGAGCGTTGCCTTATTGCAGAGGTGAGGGAGGGAGGGACTAAAATCCTTGTTTTGGTGTTGAAGTGTTCAAGCCTTGTGATTGGTCGAAGCTGCCTAAACAGCGCTCAGACAGGCAGCGTAATTGGCTAGTAGGATTCTCGGACCACACCCACGCATTGGGCTTTGGAGGTGTATGGCAGAGCAAAAGCGCCTGAAATATCGACTGTACATAGCCTTGAGCCGGTGCCTTAGCCGGGCCTGTTACAAAAGCGCCTGAAGACCGGTAAAGCGCTCTTTTCGCCTTACCTCTATGGCACTTCTCAGCATCTCCCCCCTGTAGTTGATAGGAGGGACTTATGTCTGTGTCTATACTGCCCTGTAGTTGATAGGAGGGATTTGTGTCTGTGTCTATACTGCCCTGTAGTTGATAGGAGGGACTTATGTCTGTGTCTATACTGCCCTGTAGTTGATAGGAGGGACTTATGTCTGTGTCTATACTGCCCTGTAGTTGATAGGAGGGACTTATGTCTGTGTCTATACTGCCCTGTAGTTGATAGGAGGGACTTATGTCTGTGTCTATACTGCCCTGTAGTTGATAGGAGGGACTTAATTATGTCTGTGTATGTACTGCCTTGTAGTTGATAGGAGGGACTTATGTCTGTGTCTATACTGCCCTGTAGTTGATGGGAGGGACTTATGTCTGTGTCTGTACTGCCCTGTAGTTGATAGGAGGGACTTATGCCTGTGTCTATACTGCCCTGTAGTTGATAGGAGGGCCTTATGTCTGTGTCTATACTGCCCTGTAGTTGATAGGAGGGACTTATGTCTGTGTCTATACTGCCCTGTAGTTGATAGGAGGGACTTATGTCTCTGTCTATACTGGCCTGTAGTTGATAGGATCAGGACTTATGTCTGTGTCTATACTGCCCTGTAGTTGATGGGAGGGACTTATGTCTGTGTCTATACTGCCCTGGTGTGCCCCTTCTCTCCCCACAGGGAAAAAGAAACGGCTAGTCGGCTACAGAGTGGCAAAGAAGGAAGATATGTGTCAAGTTCGACCCCGAGCTTGACAGACGACCTACAAAGCGATACCTGAATATGTAGTAAGGGAGGCGGAGGCGATAAAAAAATCTCTCTCTCTCTCTCTCTCTCTCTCTCTCTCTCTCTCTCTCTCTCTCTCTCTCTCTCTCTCTCTCTCTCTCTCTCTCTCTCTCTCTCTCTCTCTCTCTCTCTCTCTCAGCCACACACGCTCGTGGGGGCACTTAAGATCACATCCTATGATCCTAACGTCTGAAATTGTGGTGTCCCGTGTCAGCTGCCATTCTATTCCTTCTCTCTTCTCCGACCATGTTGCCCTCAGTCTGCAGTACTCCCTATGCCTACTCGTCCGACGCTCCCCCACCACCGCACCCGCATCTCCATCCCTCCCAAGTACTGCCCCACGTATGTTTCGTACATCTCTAGTTTTCTTCCCATTTTTTACTTCCTTTCCCTTGACAACTTCTATAGTTCCCTGGTAAATGCTACACATGACTTCTACATCCGTGATGTTATCAGACCTCACATTCAACGTCACCCTGTGGCACATACCTGGACGTTGGATCGTCGTATTATCCAAGCGGAAAGAACGGCGGCGGATGCTGGTCTCGCCTTTCAGAGGCAACCTACACCGGATCGTCTGCGTCAGTACCAGGTGGCGATGGACGACCTGATCGCCCTTCAGAAGTGCGCCTACACCGAATCATAGCAAATATATACGGATAGCATCAATCGTCAGACTAGCGTCGGGACCATGTGGCACCTAATAAACATGACCATCAAGAAAAGACCCACCTGCGCCCTCCACCACAGCCCACATGAATACGCCCAGGACCTCATCCCTGCTTGGTCAGCTCAGTCGCAAACTTGCAATCTTCCTGCGCACATTCAAGAGGCTCTCTCCTCCCAACTCGCACCCTCCGTCTGATGGCTGCATTACTCAATCCGGATGAGGACGATGACGTACCGCTAACGGAGGATGAACTGCGACGTGCTCTTGCTGGGTCTAAGACTACTGCCCCCGGGGATGACGGCCTTACCTACCAAGTGCTTCGCCTCTTTCAGAAAGTTCCTGGCAACCCTTTACCACATCTCTTCAATCTCTGGTTCCGCCGGGGACATGTGCCTCCTGCCTGGACCTCCAGCACAATTGTTCCGATACCAAAGCCTGGAACCGACAAATTCCCACCTATCTCCCTCACTTATTGTTTTAATAAGGTGCTTGAACGCATCCTTCTTGCCCGACTCATATGCATCGTCTCCAAGATAAACTCTCCCCTTGTCTGTATGGTTTCCTTCCACAACGAGGTACACGTACATCATTGCCTCGTAGAACTCTACACCCGCCTCTCCTCCACCAGTGTGGTTGCTGTGGAAATTTTATGTCACAAACATTTATTTAATTTGAGTTCTTACCTTCAGAAAACCCATTGTCTATCTCATCCCGACAACATACTCCAGCTAGAACTAACTAAGATACTTATCGGTGGATAGGAGGGCTAAATTGGGTTGAAGGCTTATCAATACTGCATGCTCAGGCGGTCGGAGTGACCAGGCCGTGATCAGGCCGGCGATGAAGGGCGGAGCTGAGTGTTTTGTGGTGGCGTCAGGTGGATTTATCAAACCAATAGCTTAACGCGGCGGATATAATCACTGTGTTGAATTTTTAACACGTCTTATGGTTTATCACTTATATATACAAAAGTAATATACATATCTTCTCGATTTAATCAGAGAAGTTTAGAGAGAAATGTTACTCCCGGGAGGGTCTGGAAGTGTACTGACTCTCTAAGCGGGCGGCGGATGGGCCGCCACAATACCTAGCTACGTGTCCACATCTCTAAGGTCACGAGGATAATGACGACAGCAGCCAATGACCAGCCGTTTCAAATTAAGTGACTAATGTAAGGTCCATGTACTTACAACATGAATGTTATATTATATATCCAATGCTTATATTTACTTAAATTACCTTAATTAATACCATTACATTATAATCATATATATATATATATAAAATATATATATATATATATATATATATATATATATATATATATATATATATACATTCCTACGCTCCCCCTATGATGATCAAACAATACCTCCCTCACAAGGGGGAGGACAAAACCACCATTCTACCAATTGAGAGGGTGGTTGGTGGATAATTTCCGCGGTCATTTGCATAAGCTATATATCTTTTGCAACATGAAATAATTATATAATCAAGACAATCTGATTTGGCTTCAACTCGTTATTTTTTATAGCTTCATCAGCAGGAGTAAAACCCTAAAAAAAAAATGAGAACTTTGGCGTGATGAAGCAGGTACATAGATTATATATTGCCAATGTTTTATTCATGCTGAAATTTGACCAACCCTGGTCTAATAGCTTCTGCTTCTATTGTGTGACAAATTAAAGGCTCTTTTAGCTTGTCGCCTCCGTGGTGTAGAGGTTAGCGTGCCTGGCTACGAATCTGCGGGCCCTGGTTTGAATCCGGGCCAGGGCAAGTCGGCGACCAGCCAACTCAGCTGTTCTTCCTTCCTTTCGGGGTTGATAAATGGGTACCTGGGGTAACCTGGGGAAGGTAACTGTGGTAACCCGGGTGTCACACTAGCTCTGTGTCCCGGGGTTAGCGGGTTGTCACCAGTGTTGTAGTCAAGACCAGACCCTCCGAGACCAAGACCAAGACCAAGACCAGACCCTTCGAGATCAAGACCAAGACCAAGACCAGACCTTCCGAGACCAAGACCAGCCCTCCGAGACCAAGACAAAGACCCTCCGAGACCAAGACAAAGACCCTCCGAGACCAAGACCAAGACCAAGACCAGACCCTCCGAAACAGACCAAGACCAAGAACAGGCATATAAACATATTTTTTATAAATATGACTATTATTTGAATGTTTTTGGTCTGTACTGCGTAAATACTAAATGGTATTGTCCTAAGTTGTTCGGATGGGATCGCCGCAAGTGCTTGATAAAAGCCGAAGTCGTGCCAGCCTTGTCCGTGATGCTTTGCTTGCAGAAAGTACTGTTACGAACGTGCTCCTGAGACAACTGGAGCTCAAGTTCGGGGGGAAGCCGGGGTGTTTTGGCTGGCTCAGGCCGAGACCCGAGAAGGAGACACGAGGCCGGACAAGGGGGTGTCTCCCGCGGGAGGTGACGTCTCTACTGGTGTTGTGCCGGTAGGAGGTAAGGTGGTGTCTCCCGCGGGAGATGACGTCCACCGTGGCACTGTGTGGCGCCGGGACGAGGCGGCCACAGTGGTGTAGTGCCTGTGGGTGGCACTGTGGTGTGTCGTGGTGAGTCGAGCGGCTGCTGGCGAGGCAGTCACTGACGGAGGGAATCTACGTGGCCAGTGGAGTGGGGAGACGACTCCTGGCATGTAGGGAGGCCCAAGGGACTTCCTGGGAGAGGAATTGCCCCTGTGGGTTGTGGCGCCGGAAGGAGGCGGCCACAGTGGATAGTCGCAAGGTCGTATTTGCGAGGAGGTAAGGTTGTGTGGTAGGATTGCGGCGCCTGGCTTGTGGCGGCCGCTGTGGGTGGTGGCGCCTGGACGAGGCGGCCACTGTGGTGTGCCTGTGAGCGATACTGGGATGGTGACTGCTGTAGCGTCTCTACTTGCGACGGCCTATTAAGAGGTCGGAGGTAGATGACGTACATGTACTTTGTAGTGAGTGACCTTGAAGCTTGTACTGTGTGTTACTTCAATATAACACCGTGAAAGGACCCCTTGTGTTTGCCTAAACCCTTCCCCCATGAGTGTGTGAACAGCCAAAGAAGGAGAACCCAGCCTGGTAAGTCCTCAATTCCTAGCACGAGCCCTGTTTACGAGCTACGCGTCCCCACTCTGTCTTAAGCACCTGCCTGCTTCCCTGCATCTCAAGAGAGCAGCCCGGAGCAGGTGTAGAGGAGCCTAGCTGAGGACAGCGAAGGTAAGGGGGGGGGGGCGGGTTCGTTGCAGTACAAGCTGCTGTGTGCTTTTAGTTTCCGTGTTTTTTTTTTTATCAAAAAACTCATTGTGGACCTTGAACGCAAATTTGATAACTGCTGAAGATGCCGACATGATTACTCATTCCGGTGTGCGAACGGAAACTAAGCGAGACTAGTCCAGTACACCTCACTGTCCGACGTCTTATGTCACTGACAGACAGAGTTGCCAGGTCCTGCCAATTATTGTATTTCTTGCCAGAAATTACTCAACAAATTTTGGAATTTGCCAGAAATATTCGTCAATTGAATTTCATTTTCTTATGATGAAAAATTGAAAATGCCAAAAAAGTAAAGTGTGAATGCCAAAAGTATATTTTGTGGTTTGTGCACCTGGCAACCCTGCTGCCAGATGTGCTCGATGTAACGACTAACGAGCTCTGGTAGAAGGGGGGTAAGGGTAACGTATAAGGGAGGAAATATATTTTCAAAATTTTATATATGTGAACAACTGAACATCTAGGTCAAATATTTCTTCTTTCATTGCTTCGTTGGCATGAAGAAACAAACATAGAAAAATAGCAATTTATGTGGTTACGTTTTCCAAGCGAGCTAGGTAAACCTGTGGTGTACGGGAGGCGGAGGAGGCGGTGGCCGAGTGGTTAGCGTCTTGGAGTGCTGAACTCAATGTCCCGAGTTCGAATCCTGCCGGGGGCAACTCTTTCAAGAGCCTGGTAGGGGAGCAGAAGGTCCCGAGTTCAAGTCTCATCAAGGAGCAACTATCAAAGCCATTGTCGAGTGGCCGAAGCAACCCACATGCAGCATATACCTGTCTGCCGATTGCGAGTGTGACGGTGGACTCTAAGGGCTGCAGGCGCCTTAACTGAAGATCTGAACATCACAGAAAATGGAATCTTCACCTGAGACCACAGGTGTCACTATAAAAATCCAGCCTGTGCCACCATCGGGCGAGATCGACCAGCATCAAGACTCTCCATATGCCTATAGGCGCTATAGGGTACAACGTAAAAAAAAAAAAAAAAAAAAAAAAAAAAAACGTGTACGATGGATGCGGGGATTGCATAGGTCTACACATATATGAAGTACACGGAGGTGAACAGAGCTGCAAACATGCGTGCGTGCAAACGGAGATTATCACTGCGAGAATGGCCACGTCATGCATGTTCTCTCGACTCGCACGCACTCTATCAGCGCTCGCAGGGCTCAGCTCATGCATCATCATCGTAGAGCTAGTCAGGCAGTATCTATAGACAGTACAACGCTGTATGGCGCGCTGTTAATCGAAACAGCCATGATTTTTCTCCGTGTATGATAATAAATTCCAACCTTCCCCACGCCGCGATGCACTTTTTAACCCTGGTCTCGACCTAGTCTCGAGCCAAACTCCGAGACCAGAAGCTTCGAGACCAAGACCAAGACCAAAACCACATCAAACTGGTCTCGAGACCGGTCTCGAGACCAAGACCAGTCTCGAGACCTACAACACTGGTTGTCACCCACCACCAGGAGAGAATTGAAATGTGCCGGGGCAGGACTAGTTTGGGGCCCGCATTCCTGCAGTAGGTAAAGGTAGAGGTAGGGGCCATACGTAAGGTGACCAGAGTCCCGCTTTTTTAAATGTTAGTAAAATATCCCGCTTTTTTTACGTTTGTCCCGCTTTTTTGTGCTTCAATATTACCCCTCTTTTAATGGAATACTGATATATTATTCAACTTTACTATTTCACCAGCTGGTAAATTTATGGTGTACTGGTGTCTTACCCTTACGTCATATGATACAGGATCGGAGCTCGTTTGAGACGTGTCTCTCACCAAGTCACTTACCGTCCACCCCCGGCGGAATATTCCCGTGTTCCGGAATAGTATGTGGTATAGGGATGTCGCTTGCCAATCACGATTGTCCAAACATGTGACGTCACATAGGGCTGGAGCTAACGTGCTCGCTGGGTTATAATTAGTTTTATCCTACTAAGCAGCAAGATGGACTTCAGTTTCGCGAAAGGAAACTGATAAGGCGAAACATAGGTGTTTGTGGGAAAGGCCCTTCATAACTTCCCTTACAGCCTTCAAACCTTTCCTCATAACCTCATATTTAGTTTCACACCTTCAATACCTCTCCTCTCACCCCCTTAAAGTAATCGTCCAGACCCATTTTTTCTTTGCATAAGTATATTGAATGTTCATTTAAAACACCTAATCCACAAAAAAATATTTATTTCCACGCCTTATTTCCGTAAAAACCCGACTTTTGTAACAAGCGCGGGAAAAATATCAGCTCCGTTCCAGCCGCCGCGTCAAGCAATTCAAAAGCTGCAATAGGCTTAGTTGGTTCTGCCCATTTTTTGAGCGATGAACTTTTTGTAGGTGCCTCATTTCCACCACGATATCATGACTGATATCGGCAGGATACTTATCTGCCAGTGATTTTGATTTAAGTGAGCTCCTTTGCTGATATTGTTAGGTACTTCCAGAGGAAACTGAAGTTTTCAGAAATATTCTTGGCAGATTTGAATATAACAGTCAGTCAGCCAATTACATTATTCAATAATATATATATAACGCTGACTTCATGAAAAATTCTTCCTCAGGTGACTCATCTGCTTCATTTTGTTCTGATAGATCTGAACTGCTGAGCCATCACCATCATCATGAAATCATCTTTTGCGTTTAGGTCCAGCTGCTTTACCACGACCACGATACAGTTTCATCTCGATGTCCAGGTTTGAAGCAACTAGCTATGCTTCATTCCACATACAGTAGCTTTCCAGTTATTTCGGAGATTTGTCAGTTCTACAAGCAAGCCCTCTACGTGTGATGGAGCCTATGGGCCATCAAAGTCTCAATGAGCCCCCCCAGAACCCCATGAGCCCCGGGGTAAATGCCCCGGCAGACCCCCCTCTCGGTGGGCCTGCCCACCAACCACAGGCTCTAAGGGCTAATGCCACGGAGATGAGCACCGAATGCCACGCGCAGCATAGCGTATGCTCCCATTTTTTATAATATTTTTTTTTTTTATATTTTTTTTTATAACTATGTCAACTCTGTGTCTTTTCCTTCTGATATTCTCTTCTTCACCGATCCAGAAGATCTTTTGGTGTCTCATCTGTCTGTTTCACTCCTCATCTCCTTTGCTCTCTCCGCTTCTCTATTGTCCTGCTCATAAAATAAGATGCAATCAGCATATTCCAAGCATCATCTAACCAAGTCTCACCTTTCTTACTAAAATTTTGTGTTGGCCCCAGTCAGAGCTATTATCATCTCTGAGATCCAGGGCTATACATAAAACATTCGGGGCTATAGCCGCCAATGCCCAAGCCTACACCAATGCTATCAGTGCTATTTTGCTCAATATTAACCATAAATTACGGGCTTATCGACCATATACGGGCTGACGAGAGGTAAATAAAGGGAATAGTAATGCTTAAAGTAATCGTCCAGACCCATTTTTTTTTGGCCTAATTATGTTGAATGTACATTCAAAACACCTAATCCACCAAAAATAATTGATTTCCAGGCCTTATTTCCGTAAAAACACGACTTTTGTAAAAAGCGCGCGAAATTTGTTTTCTTCCCGCCAACAGGGTTACGAATGTTATTGATGACGTCAGAAGAGTAAGTCCCTCTCTCTCGGGTCCTCTTCCTTTCCCTTTCTCCTTCTCTCTCTCTCTCTTCCCTCTCTCTTCTCCTTCTTTCCCCTCTCTCTCTCCTTCTCTCTCTTCCTCCTTCCCCTTCTCTCTTCTTCTCGCCCCTTTTTCCCTTTTTCTCTCTCTCTCTCTCTCTTCTCTTTTCTCCTTTCTCGCTCTCTTCTCCTCTCTCTTCTTTCCCCCCTCTCTCTCTCTTCTCTCTCTCTTTCCTCTCTCTCTCCCCGCTCTCCTCTCTTCTCTCCTCTCTCTCTCATCTCCTCCTTTCCCTCTCTCTCTCTCTCTTCTCTTCTCTCTCTTCTCTCTCTCTCTCTCTCTCTCTCTCTCTCTCTCTCTCTCTCTCTCTCTCTTCTCTCTCTCTCATCTCTCTCTATCTCTCTCTCTCTCCTTCTCTCTCTCTCTCTCTCTCATCTTCTTTCCTTCTCTCTCTTTTCTCTCTCTCTCTCTCTCTCTCTCCCCTCTCTCTCTCTCTCTTTCTCTCCTTTTCTTTTCATCTATTTCTTCTCCCTCCTCCTCTTCCTTCTCCCTCTTCTCCTCCACGAGAGAGAAAAATTAAGGAGAGAGAGAAGGGAAGGAAGAGAGGAGAGAGAGGAGAGTGAGAGAAGAGAGAGAAGAGAGAGAGAGAGAGAGAGAGAGAGAGAGAGAGAGAGAGAGAGAAAGAGAGAGAATAGAGAGAGAAGGAGAGAGAGTAGGAGAAGCGAGAAGAGAGAGAGAGGAAGAATAAGAAGACGAGAGAAGAAGGATGCAGGTATTGAAAGATTGAGAGAGGGAAAGAGAGAGTCGAGAGAGGAGTCGAGAGGAGAGAGAAGAGAGAGCTCAGGAGAGAGGAGAGACGATGGAGATCAGATAGGAGAGATGTGAGACGAGGAGTAGAGATGGATGAGAGAGAGAGCATGAGAGATTGAGAGATGAGAAATGGACGAGAGGAGCAAGAGAGAGGAACTCACTAACGAGTGAGAGAGAGAGCGAGAGAGATGAGTAGAGAGAGAGTAGAGTACGAGATGGTATGACTGAGATTGAGAGAGAGAGGAGCTGTCCTGAGAGATGAGGATGCTGATGCAGGGAGAGCGCGTGAGTGAGAGAGAGACGAGGGGACTGCAGAAAGAGAGGAGAGAGAGAGACGCGCAGAGCAGTAGACGGAATCGGAGGTAGAGATGAGAGAGCTGAGAGACGTGGAGGATTGAGATGAAGAGAGCAGAGCCCGAGAGATCAGAGAGAGAGAGAGGAGCAGGAGAGAGAGATAGACGAGACCAGGAGAGAGCGAGAGATTAACGAGAGCACGATGACGTATATGAGGACGAGAGAGATGACGTTCGAATGTCAGAGAGATGAGACGAGAGATGACAGAGAGAGAAAGAGGAGAGGAGAGAGAAGAGAGAGAGAGAGAGAGAGAGAGAGAGAGAGAGAGAGGAGACGATGGAGAGGAGAGAGGAGAGAGAGGAGAGAGAGAGAGAGAGAGGAGAGAGAGAGGAGAGAGAGAGGAGAGAGAGAAGAGAGAGGAGAGAGAGAGAGGAGAGAGAGAGAGAGAGGAGAGAGAGAGAGAGAGAGAGGAAGGAGAGGAAGGAGAAGAGAGAGAGAGAGAGAGAGAGGAGAGATGAGAGAGAGGAGAGAGAGAGAGAGAGAGAGAAGGAAGGAGAGAGGAGAGAGAGAGAGAGAGAGAGAGAGAGAGAGAGAGAGAGAGAGACGAGAGAGGAGAGAGAGGAGGAGAGAGAGAGAGAGAGAGAGGAGAGAGAGAGAGAGAGAGAGAGGAGAGGCACAACTGTCTTGCTACACCCATAAAGGATGCATGCATGTGGCATATCGCAAAAAAAATCTATCAGAAACACACAAATCTTCAATTACTATATTTATCTCTTGTGTTAACGTGCTTCTAATCAGCGCGCTTCCTTTTGTGACGTTACCGAGCCGTGGCGCATCGTCTGCTTGTCGTGAGGGGCGTTTTGGAAGCTCGGGGAATTTGCAGATTTTGATTGCGGATTATTTAAAAACGGCTGACTGGATGCAAAAAGTGACGACATATTGTTGATATACTCGTTAATGGCTATAATTTGATTGCATTAGATCAGGAATGATGAAATGGTCTGGACGATTACTTTAAGCCTGAACACAGTTGAAAAAAGGTAGTTGTGATCGGTATTATCGATAAACAAGAAATAAAAGATGATTTGTTAGGCCTACTATTTATTATTTAGGTCATGTATATGTGGTAGTATCAGTGGAACTAGGCCTGTATAATATTTTCTTTTTTTGCTGACTGTTAGTGTCATTTCTGATTAGTGTCTAAGTTCTGATTTCTTACAAGGAAGGACATTTCGGGGGAGGGACATGGCCATCTTTCCCCCATCCCCTGGGTGCGCCCCTGTGTGTATTCATCTAGTTGTATTCATCTAGTTGTATTTTACAGGGCCAGAGCAACGCTCGTATGGCCCCGTCTCCATAACAACATTTTTATTTTTCTCATTCATCTTTAGTGTTGGCCGAAGCCACCACCCCGGGAGGCGGGTCATAAACCCCCGGCTAACACCCGGTACCCATTCACTGCTGGGTGGACAGGGGCTCGGGTTTTAAGAAGACCGCCCGTCTGTCTTCGCTCCGCCCGGGGATCGAACCCGGGACTTCTCGGTTGTGAGCCGAGCGTGCTAACCCTTACACTAAGGAGTGTGTGTGTGTATGTATGTATGTGTGTGTGTGTGTGTGTGTGTGTGTGTGTGTGTGTGTGTGTGCGTGTGTGTGTGTGTGTGTGGTGTGTGTGTGTGTGTGTGTGTGTGTGTGTGTGTGTGTGTGTGTGTGTGTGTGTGTGTGTGTGTGTGTGTGTGTGTGTGTGTGTGTGTGTGTGTGTGTGTGTGTGTGTGTGTGTGTGTGTGTCTATAGTAAGTAAGTAAGTAAGTAAGTAAGTAAATATTTATTGCTATATAAATATACAAAAGCACAGAATTTTAATAATAGCATAATAGCAAGTGTCTGTCGAGCCGAAGCTCCCTGACAGGCAGATATCATTTAATATAGGTGCATTCAGACATGCCTAAACCCTAGCCTATAGCAAAAATTATCCTTGACAGTACTATGTTATGAATAGTAGTAACAAAAAAATTAGTGTGTGAATTATGTGTTATTACATAACTTATGCAAATGCAATAATAATAATAAATAAAATAATAAAAAATAAATAAATAAAATAAAGTAGTTAGTTTTGCAATGGTTATACATACTTGTCGAAATATCCCTGCTAAGAATTCTGAAGTATTAAATTTCTTATTTCCCTTTTGAATGCTAAATAGTTGTTTGTTTTAACTACAGCTTTAATATTTAGTGGTAAGCTGTTGAATAACTTGGGGCCTGAACAAAAAATACTGTTTTTATATAAAGCTGTTCTGAACTGTGGACAAATCAAATCTACATTATTGCTTCTAGTCTGATGAAGATTGTCAATAAATTTGAAAATTTCATTCCCTGTATAAACTTGCAATAGACATTTTATAAATCAATAATAAAGAAAAGTATTTGTGTATTGAATCGAATGTTAACCTTTTCATTGAAGAAATAATTTCAGTGACAGAGTCAAATTTGCCTAAGAAAAGAATACATCTGACAACTTTCTTCGGAGCTATTTTTACCTTATATAAGAATGTTGGCCATGTGCTGGCCCAGATGGACACACAGTATGTTAAGTGAGGGTAACACAAGGTATAGTAAATAAGTAATGCATCTACAGTAAGATTGTAACGTATCTTGTACATTATTCCACAAATTTTTGAGACTTGCATACAAACCTCTTCTATGTGCAATTTCCAGTTCAGATTTTCATCTATGCAAACACCTAGGAATTTTGTGTGATTTACTCGATTTAATGAATCGCCTTCTAACTGTAATGGAGGAAGAATATTTTTTATGGATCTATTCTGAAAAAATATATAATTAGTTTTAGAAACATTAAGTTTTAATTTATTACATTTTATCCATTGAGATACTAAATTAAATTCTGTATGTATGTTTAAATGTAGGGAATTGATGTCTTTGTCAGCTAGTAAGAGGTTAGTATCGTCGGCATATATATATTGAAATTTTAAACTAGCATTAATTATATCATTTATATATATGAGAAAAAGAATTAGTCCTATGATTGAGCCTTGTGGTACACCTCTGGATATAGATATAAATTGTGATGTATCATTATTACAAAAAACAGATTGTGATCTGTTACAGAGGTAACTGCGAAAAAGTTGTAACGGTACACCCATTATCCCGACATGTTTTAATTTATCTAACAAAATACAATGATTTAATCAGTCAAATGCTTTGGATAAATCAATGAAAATCCCAACCACATAAAGCTTCTTCTCCAAAAAGGTATACACATTATATCTTTTTGGAGGTTGTCTATGCGTGTGTGTGTTTGTGTCTATACGTGTGTTGAAGTCAGAGGGAGGGAAAAGAAGCAATACACACAGAGGGAGGAAGAGAAGAGTAAAGTGTAAAGAGGAAGAGAAACCATGAATGTTTTGAATGGAAGGAATGGACAAAGGAGTAAAGGAAAAAGTAACGAGGGAGTTCAAGAAAAGATATGAAAACAATGAAGTAGAGGAGAAAGGGAAAGGGCTTACAGAGGGATACAATGGAGGGAAACAAGAAGGGAGAGATTTGATTGTTTTCAATAAAACTCCCAAGACATATTAATATGACGCTGAACTCCGCGTAAAATCATAAAACACATAATACATCATCATTACAGCAGCTTGGTCTCACCACAATCAAGAATATGCTGTACAAATCTAACCTTACGAGCAATAGTGTGAAATCAAATTCCGTCCACCGTGTCAATACTGAGTGCAACGGATCAGACAAGGAGCTCACAAGAAAAACAAAGCATTTCGCGACGCTGCCTCCAGGAAACAATTTCGATTCGGGTAAGAAAGAGTCGAACACATTAGAATATTCAAAGAATTCCCGATTATTGAGGCAATTATTTGCGTTTCACTCTATCTTGTACCTAAAAATACACGTAACAGAGATGTAGACTCTCTCTCTCTCTCTCTCTCTCTCTCTCTCTCTCTCTCTCTCTCTCTCTCTCTCTCTCTCTCTCTCTCTCTCTCTCTCTCTCTCTCTCTCTCTCTCTCTCAGTAAAGTAAGATAACACAAGGTTGTATTTCAGTATTACCAAAGCTAATGAAACTGAGGATAGAAAAGAAGATACGAGAAGTAAGAGGAGGAGGGCGGCCCGAGGAGAGCCCTCGGCTGTGGTCCAAGAGTGCGAGCTGGGTGAAGGAGAGGAAGGTGAGGTGAGGCAGCAGCTTGGGGAAGAAAGGTGACGAAGGACAAGGAGCGAGGATATGTAGTAGTAGGAGGAGGATATGGAGAAGAGAATCAGAGAAGGATGAAAATGCAACAAGACGCGAAGGAAGAGAGACATCTAGGCCAGGGAAAGACAAGACAGGCGGGAATGGAAGGAAGGAAAGGAATCAGAGAATGCCGAATAGTGAAGAAACATAAGGTCAAGAGAAGCGTCGGGGTGTGAGTGAAGACAGTCAATGCAAAAATGAGGAGGATGAGGAAGAGACCATTGAAGGCATACTATGGTTTGGGGGGGCGGGCTGAAGGGGCGTCCAGGGCCTGTGGAGACTTATCGCAAGCTATAGCGCGTTTTCGCGACGTTCACCACCCTGGTCCAGTCCAGTCTATACCGTTCCAGGCTGGACTGATACTCGCGAAAATACATCGAGACTGGCCCCGTCCCATTCGTCGTTCCTATTGGCTGGGGGATCGAATGGGCGGTCCTCCGGGCAAAAATGCAAACATTTTTGAAAAGCGCGTGTTTTATTTACTTGACTTCTCAATGGGAAGTCAAGTTGCAGGGATGCCTATGACAAAATGAATGATGAAATTTCATTTCATTTACCATTAATAACACTATCTATAGTCGCCACTGCACTAATGTCGCAGGGGGACATATATTACGAGTTTTAGCATCACTACAGATCACATCACGTGCACAGTACGTAGTTTACATTATCTACATAACACTATAGCTACCGTACATGTCTTCAGTGACACATACAAGTCTGTAGTGATGCTAAAATTCGTAATAAATGGCGCCTGGTGACATTAGTGCAGTGGCGACTATAGTGTTGTTGACGGTACATTCATTTCTCATGATGTTGTTTCAGCAAATTGCGAATATTGTAATTTTTCGTGAAATTACTTTAGTCTTATGGTCGGCCATCATGGTGTTTCATGTCTTATCAGCGGCACGAGAAGCTCCTGGTCGTCTTCCCCGCTGACTGTAGTGCGCATGCGCCAGTTCTCCCCACACTGGTCCAACCTGGTCCTGCTCGCAGGGTTGGCCCAGACTAGACCAGGCTGGAACGGTGCAGAACGACTCGCGAAAACAGTGTCCGCCCGGGACTGAACCAGTCCAGACCGGGCTAGAGCGGTCGCGAAAACGCGCTACTACTAGTGAGGTCTGTCGCCGACTCGCCACCCACACCGCCTCACTCTCCCACCAGCCGGCGCGCAGTCCACATCACCTCCACCTCCCGGAGACACCCAACGCCGCGTCCGTACTAACACTACATATGCTGCCGTGTCTAAATATTAATATGTGACGCTTCCATTTTCCCTTATCGTAACATCTCGACTCTTGGACACTCGTAAAGTCTCAGAACGTTTCTTCCCAGACTAAACGTTTCCCTCACAATAGGGTGAGAGGGTAAACGGACCGATCCTTTCATCTCCCTCATTTCATAACCTTAGTTTGCCGGTTGATACTGTGCCTCTTCCTTATCGCTGATCTACCCTCGTGGATTCCCCTTGCCTACTCCTCCCTATGACAGACATCACTAGTAATAGAAACAACCCGGCGCGTGGCTCAGTCCCTTCCCTCTGAGACAGCAAGGAGGAGCAGCAACAGGAGCGGAATTAAGGGAGAGAAAGTCACTTCCTTCGCAGAACATCTTCACGCGCTCGAGAGGGAAGGTAAGGCGTCTCTTCTCCCTGTGCCTGTGGTGTGTGTTCCTAATAGTGCAGGTGACGAGCTGTCCACCTGACGCTTGATAGGTACTGGGGCGTCCTCTTGTGTCGAGGTCATGTGGTTTCTGATTGAATGTTGGTAGTTTTGATAGTTTAATGATGTAAGGGTGTGTGTGTGTGTGTGTGTGTGTGTGCGTGCGTGCGTGTGTGTGTGTGTGTGTGTGTGTATTCATCTAGTTGTATTTTACAGGGCCTCGTATGGCCCCGTCTCCATATCAACATTTTTATCATTCATCCTTAGTGCTTAGTGTTGGGGGAAGCCAGCACCCCGGGAAGTGGGTCACAAACCCCGGCCAACACCCGGTACCCATTCACTTCTGGGTGGACAGGGGCTCGGGTTTTTTTTAAGGAAACAGCCCATCTGTTTCCGCTCCACCCGGGGATCGAACCAGGGACTTCTCGGTTGTGAACCGAGCCTGCTAACCGCTGCACTACGGAGTACCCACAGTACTCTACTCACACTACAGGAGTAGTGTGTGTGTGTGTGTGTGTGTGTGTGTGTGTGTGTCAGTAGAATGTAAGTGTATTTAAGATTTAGTGTTTGTTATTTTGGAAGGAAAATAACTTTATAGCTGTGAATAAAACGCCACGATAACTGCTAAAAAATTATTTGATGAAATGCGAAAATTAAGGAAATGAAACTTCACTAACAAAAACAGAAGCAGAACACCAGATAGATAACTTAATTTTCACCTGCCAATACCTCCATCTATACCTTCAACCCAAAAAAACTAAATCTAGAGCTCATCACTTTGCGTTCGCCCTGATTGCCTAGAGGCGTTGTGTGGTATTCACTCTCAGCCACACCATGTCAACATTTCTATTGACATCTTCGTATTTGTTTATTGTCTGTCACGCTGCTTTATTTCCCCTGAATCTGAGGGGATCTCAGGGTGGGCCTGGGCCGTATGGTGTGTTACTGCGCCTGCCAGTACTGTGTGTGTGTGTGTGTGTGTGTGTGTGTGTGTGTGTATGTGTGTATGCGTAAAATTTGAACTGGGGTGAGTAAAATATACCAAGCGTTAAAATAGTGACCCTCGTGCGGCTGAGATACACGTGACATGAGGCTTCACGTTTTACACACACACATGGCTATCACATTTGCTTATATCTATTTGGCAGATGCTACAAAGAGCTCTGTTAACTAAGAAATCACTCGCGAAACACACTTTATGCACAGGTGGAAGTTCTCTTCTCCTTTAAAGCTCTGCGTATAAACATTAATAATACATTTGAATAGATGTTTGTAGATATATTGAAGAAACGCTTTCGTAAAACAAATAGGGGCATGACGCTCTGTTAAGAAAATTGCAGGAAATACTCTTTACAATATTTACTAATCTTCAAAATGCTTAGTTTTCTTATTTTTATATTTTATCTTAGATATTTTAGCCAAAAACGTTTATATACATCGGTATATGAATATATTGATATACCTGCTCAAAAGTGTATACAGAAAGATCCCATTCCAGGTTCTCGCCGATCAGACAGTGTACAGGTAGCACTGAATATATATGTGGAGCTGATATTATGACACCGGTGAAAATCAATGGCTACATCACAAACCTACGCACCATTCTATCCATATTTCAACACTCAACTTTGGGACATTATGATGGATTCAACTGTGGGGACAGTTACCTGATGACTTACAACTCATTGAAAGCGCAGAGGAAATGATGCCTAATACTGCATGATGGAATGACGGAATAAAAGCCCTTCAGAGATTTTGTTGATATTTTAGCGTGTTGCATGTGACTGAATACAAGCTTGAAAATGGAGACAATAAACACTTGAAGCTTGTATCATAAAGTGTTCCTTCATTGCCGTCCATCATAGAAAGCCTCGATGAGAGAGAGAGAGAGAGAGAGAGAGAGAGAGAGAGAGAGAGAGAGAGAGAGAGAGAGAGAGAGAGAGAGAGAGAGAGAGAGAGAGAGAGAGAAGAGAGAGGAGAGAGAGAGAGAGAGGAGAGAGAGAGAGAGAGAGAGAGAGAGAGGAGAGAGAGAGAGAGAGAGAGAGAGATATTGATATTGATATTGATATATTGATATTGATATATTTATTTGGCCATGTAGTTTTGTACATATGAACATATTACATATAGTGATAAAGCCAGGTCCAATAAGCCGAAGCTTTTATAGGACCTGAAAGCTATAATACATAATAACATAGCAAGGGACTGGTCAGGCCATTTTGATAATATAACATTTTATGGATGATAATATGGAAGTTAACAACAGTAAACCAATCATTTTAAATGCATAAAAAAAAAATCTTAATAACCATAAAAAAAAAACGCAAAAAAAAAAAAAAAAAAAAAAAAAAAAAAAACTATCCTATCATTTGGAATAATGTGCAATGGCCAATAATGTAAAAAAACAACAACACATAACAGTGAAATTTCAAAATACACAATATGACATTTATGGTTGTAAAGAGTTTATAAATTTTCATTGTATTTGTCAAGCATGCTTTTTATCAAGTTACGTATGAAAGATTTTAAGTTTTCATCAGTAATAAAATGTTCTGGTAAGTTGTTCCAGCTTTTAGTTCCTCTTGACAAGATACTCTGTTGTGCATGTGATGTCCTGCACAATGGTATACGTAAATCATGTGGTCTTCGGGTTACATTGTAGGGTATTGCTCTAAAGCCAAGGT
>JACEEZ010018689.1:20000-30000 GCA_016584305.1 Chionoecetes opilio | reverse complement strand
CGGTCAGTGGTACGAGGGCGCCACGGCAGCGGTCAACACTTTGAACAAATAAGGGTCACAGTCACATTATCTTCAATTTTTAAAGGGCTTCATGTGGTCTAATGCGACTTATTTTTGTTGCTGAGCGGCTGGACGCCACTGGGGGCCACGTTCACTGCCACTTATCCCTTGAAATTACGAAGGGCTCGGGGGAAAAGCCTCTATATATAGTGAAGATGAGAGGGAGCAGGAAGGTTGAGTGTGGCGTGTCGGGTTCTTGAAGTGAGCCACAGAGGCGGGCAAGGCTACAGCCACATGGGAAGACCTAGCACTGTGAAGGAAACACCGAATACGTCATAAGTGAGGTAGTTTTGAAAGAGCTTGCAAGGCGAGTATAGCGCGTCAATAGTATCTTTTTCTTCTTCGTCTTTAGGGCGGAAGCAACTGTGATACACTGAAACAGACAAGATCCTGGTTGATAGAAAGTTGTGGGGGAGCACTTCTTTGGGAACTACTTCAACTTTACGTGTGGTACAGATGAATTAATTAATATTGTATTGGCAGCAGCTGTGTCGATATTTAAAATATATCTATTGCGACGACTGAAAACAAATTCTATTACCGTAACAAATCACAACAAAAGTCAAACGAGAAGTGAAGCACGACCATGAAACTTTTTGCAGCGAGAAGTTGTTGATACAGAAGCAACATCACAAGTCCACCGCAGTGCGAAGTTAAAATATAAATATATGAACAAATTAATCATTGTTACTCTGAATGGCTAATGTTTACACACAATACCTACCATTGTTCAACCATAATGCTATGATCTACTGGAATATACTAAAACCACACCGCAATTATCATGTGCTCAATACATACTCTGACTTACCGAGACAATGCAAGCCTCTCCTTATAAATCTGATAAAAGCCTTTCACCGCTTCCGGACACGAACTAAAATTGTTCTCACTTGTGAAACACTCATTAGTTAGTTTTATTCAACACATGCTAAGTATATTTTATCAATGCTTAGAAGCCCTAAGGAGTGAAGCACAAAAGGCGTATCGCAAAAGTTCTACAAACTCCTACTGCCTGAAGGAGCTGCAGAGACGTGTACGTGTACCGTGGTTGTTGTGTGGGGTGAGGCAGCCTTGGCTGCCTTGGCGAGTACGCGAGGCAAGGGAAGGCACGCTGGCAAGGGAAAGAATAGTCCAGTAATTAAATAGCAGAGGTTGGACACAATTACTTTATTTTGTTTCTCAACAGATTTTGACAGGAAATTAGGTCTACTAGCCAGGATAAAAAATCTACCCTGATCTGCTCACTTCTAGTACCCCAACTTTGCCGTAATCCAAGATGGCCGCCATCACGGGTACCGAATACCAAAAATTAGCATATCTTCCAAACTAATAGAGCTATAAATGCAAACAAAGTGTCTAATCCTATGTTTTTGGGGCCAGAGAATTCATTTACAGCGTTTTTAATAAGATTGAGATGTTTTTAAAGCTTGATTGTGACAAGACTCCCTGATTGCATAGCACATGTAACTAAATGAGCTAGACAACTCGAACTACCTATAATCTAGTCAACTTGAACTTATCCACATCATATATGTATAACTTAATCTAACATCCTGAGAGCATAGTCATCCAGAGACTCTGCTTCCTGTTCACTGCATCATTGGTGCAGGTGATTTACTTGCAGTGACCACAAGTCAGTGTACAGGGCATGATCTAACCCAATGAATCAAACAACTCAAACTACCTACGTACAGTCTAGTCTACTTAAACTTATGCACATCACATTCCCAAATCTAACATCCAGACAGCTTAATAATCCAGAAGCTGTGCTTCACTGTTCACTGCAGCATTGGTACAGGTGATTCCTTTGCAGTCACCACAAGCCAGGGTGTACAACAGTCCATTCTTGCGACAGAAACAGGTTTTTTTGTCGCACTTGCCGTGGCAGTTGCATTTGACTAGCTTCAGCAAGGATGCTGGAGCAGCATCCCTCTGCATCCTCACTGGCTTGAGCTTCTCCACATTATGGTCTATGTGGGGCAACCAGCCCCACTTTGTTGGATCAAGATGATTGCCTAGCCAGGTCTGTACTTGGTGGTACACTCGGTAACTGTGGTACTTGGCTGCATGGCAGGTGGGTGGGAGAGATTCAGGAGGCAGATAGACCGACCTGGACGCCACCTTGCTACTGAACCTGGCTGCTCTTTCAAAGTCAAGGGTATTTCCAGGCTTGCAGTTGTACAGGACTTCTAGAGAGGCCTGGCCATGCTTGTTGACATCATCATGGGTTTGATTTGGCTTCATGAATAAGCTGGCATGATGCTTGAGCTGATGGCATTTGCTCATTGCCATGACCTTCCCTATGCTGTACGGCCTCGACGTCGTATCATACCCTGTGACGGCATGTAGGAAGAGCAACGATGCAGTAAGGTCAGGGGCTAGATGATCTTGTAGGATCCGGATGTTGAAGATCTTGCTGGCTGTCTGCAGGAAGATGACATGATGTCTGGGACTGAGATGGTGCAGCAGCAGGACCAGCAGGTCGGTGTCGTCCCCAACAACTGACACTGATCTCCTCTTGGCCATGGTACATGCTGTTGACACAATGTCGTAGTCAGCATCACCAGCACTGTGATGGAGTTCAACTCCAGCTTTCTCCAGCTCACTGCCAATGAAGTACAGAAACTTCTGCTTGTTCCTGGGGTTTGCGAGAAATGCCTTCTTCTTCATAGTCAACTGCATTTCTGGCTTGAAGTTAACTTCTGCTCCGATGTAGAACGAGCTGGCACGTCTCTGGTGTGCTTCATCCTTGGTAGAGGAACCATTTTCATAGCCATCAAATATGACAACAGCATGTCTGTAGTGGCGATGTACACACTGCACATACAAACTGGACAGATTGGCATATGTTGCCTGTTTGGGCCATGGCAGACGTTGCAAGAGTGCACCACCATCAAGGACGTACACCACATCATCTGGACATTGACTTACTACACAGGATGCTACCTTCTTCACCAGGCCTGTCTGGAGACTGGCCTTGTCTGGCAGACGCATCAGGAGACTGGTGTCAAACAGAGCTGTGGGGTAAGCTGACAACTCGTATGTGAACAAGCTTTCTGTGTCAAAAGTCCCTGTTCCTGCCACAACAAGGCGCTGGAACAACTGTTTCGGGTCGATCTCCAGGCGTTCTCCTTCAACTGCAATGTAAGTTGAGGCAGCAAGTGTGGTGACCTGATCTCTTTTGCAGAACGTGTTCTCTGCTACCGATTTGCCCTGCATAGATTTCAGTATGGCATGACCAACTGACTCTGCTCTTTCTACATTCACAGACTTGTCAGCTATCACTCCAGATGACAGACTACGCAATTCCCTCGAATCCTGGCAGAAGGGTTTTCGTTCAGAGAAGTAGTTCAGGATGGTATGCACATCCTTGGCATCTCTGGTCATCCTAGCAGCTGACCTGTCCTTGTGAACCTCTGTTTCCTTGATGTCTTGAAAGCTGGTCACTTCTCTCATGGCCCTGTTGACTTCTCCACATGCTGGGGTGGACAGCAGCCATATCAGACTTGTCGACTGTTCAAACCCCCGACCTCTTGTCATACCACCAACCGCCTTAACGTTCCTCATGAGAACTTGTTCAGTATACAGGTCACTATATATTCCTGCCCAGTAGTTGTTGCTTCTTCTCAGGACAAAGAGGCCATCAACAAACTTGCTGTATATATGTGGATGAGTATCCTGGAGCTTCTCCACATCTTGTTCAAGTACAATACAAGGGACTTTGTGTAGTTGTGATGTCCTGAAGCAGCCAGAAAAGGCAACATCTCCTTCAGAGCTTGTAGATAGAGCAGCCAGTTTTCTGTGCGACCAGCCCTGATGAATGTACGGAGAATAGCAACAAGAGTCAAGTACATGAACCAGAGCTTGGCTGTGAGGTGTTCACTCAGAGATTCACGCCATTCTGCAGAAGCTACTTTAAGTTGTGATGTATTTTCAGATGACAGAGCTTCGTCCAGGGTCAGGGTGTCTTCTGAAACTTGTTTGACAAGATATTCTACTGCTGTCAGAATTTCTGCATTATTCTGAGGACCTGAAAGATAACACCACCATCACTTATCATGCCACAACCACCACAGGCATCATGCATTACACATGCAAACAAAATGAATGCGCATTACCATCACCATTAATTAGAATAAACGCATGACTAATGTAACTAGATCTACGTGAAACTTTTGATGCAGCATACCGACACAAGTTGCACACTCTTCATCATCTTCATGCTCATCCATCATGTCCTGTACGTCATCATGTACTAAGTCTTGTACACCTAAGTCTGGTTCAACTGATTCAAAAGCAGGAAGAAGACTCTCTGAAACAAACACAGCACCACACTTTTCAAGCGTCTGCTCGAGGTCATAACATGCAACACCAGGAGAACATTGTCAGGTATTTACATCATCTACAAAGAACATGAGAGGGAAAAACTACCTTCCATCTGATCTCCTGGGTGACTTGAGTCCTCCTCGCTGAAGACATAGGGTACAGGGACACCGAGCATCTGTGCGGTAGCCATGGTGTTCAGAGCAGTCCACCAGCAGATGAGCCCTGACAGCACGTGCCACGGTCTTCCCAAACAACATGTGCTCCACACTGCCTTCAGCATACACTTGGGACATCACCTCCTTCAAGCCGGAACCAGCCATGAGACTACCAATAGAGCCCAGGAAGCTCATTTGTGTATGGAATCCACCCAGGATGAGGACGATCTGATGCAGTGGACTCTCTCTTGGCTGAGATTCGATGATCATAAAGGCAATCCACCACAACTGTTGGTAGAAGGTGATGAATGGAGTTGTGCTGTACCGGCTAGCATGGTCCACAACATACTCCAACGTGGAGCGCACACAGGTAGGGTCAGAGGGCGTGAGGTCAATCATGGGCAGGAATATGTCAGAGCTTTTTCCAGGATGTGGGATGTTGCGATGCAGCATCTGCATGTACTCTGACCACATAGGTTGTGGTTTTGGAAGGTAGAAGGCCACTGTCCACATCACATCAAGGTTGTCATTCTGTATGTCTCGCTGGAACACTTCAATATTGGTGTACATAATTTTGGACAGAACTGTCTTTGGATCTCTCTGTTCCACCAGATTCACTTTTGCTAGTCGCTTGACGACCTCCATGTCCACCTTGAGTCGTGGGATTCTCGTGGTACTCTGGACAGCTGGGGTGAATGTCGCCATTTGGCCCATTACATGGATTGACCCGTGGCCATCTAAGGTTCTGGAGGCGTGGTCAACATTGTCTGCTTGGTACTGGAGGAAGGAACCTGCAACTTGTTCTGAGAGATCAACACCTTGCACTGCCGCAGCGTTGCTTCTGTACTTGTTTGCTTTTGTGTATGAAGAGCAGAAGCCAAGTTTGTTGATCATGTCAACCAGATCACGGTGACCATACTTGTGTTCCAGTGTCACGCTGAGACCAACTTGCAGGGGTGGGAGAAATGAGCGAGGACATGTGGACTGCATGATAGACTGACCTATTGAGGCCACATGCAACTTTGCATTTCTGCTCTTGATAATGCTGCCTAGGAGCAGTTGCAATGGATGAGGCAGGTATGCAACATTTGAATCAACAGAACGCATATCCTCCGAAGTTGGGTACTCCTCATTATGACGTTCCATGGATTTTATCTCTGTTCTTATGAATTTCCCAACACTTTCAATACGTCTGTCCATATCGGAGAGTTCTTTCATTTCACTTGCTCTGTCATGTGCTTCTTGAATGATGGATTTAACATTGGACGTCAGAGTGACGATGTTAGGACGTTGTCTGATGGTGGTAATTGATACCCTTGCACCATAGTGGTTCTCCAGCTCTCGCTTCAGTTGCTTGGGGGTGTAGACTTCCTCTTCGGTCATGCCACTCTCTCTAAGCATAACTTGGTGCAAGTCTTGCAGTGTGATGGTCTCATCGTATTTCTATTCCAGAGAGTCAATTGCATATTGAATAACACCAACTTTGGATGTGCTTCTAGGTCGACCAACTCTTTTCTTCTCTTGGTGGAATAATTGCATTCTTCAGATGCAAATTCCGGAGGGGCCTTTTCCTTCATGAATAGGTCCTTGCACGTGTGGTGGTATAGGGCCTCCTCAGCTGGTAGATCATTTATCACTGAAAGACGAGACTGGACCTTCAAGGCCCAATCATCCTCCCTGGTGTGACAGTGACGTAGAATGTTCTCTTGAAACCCTAGAGTAATAACGTGACTGTATCTGTAGCTAGCTTTGGTAGGATTTTTCTGTGCAAGAGACATTTCAACAAAGACTCCACATAAAAGGCAGTGGGTTTTGAAAGCAAAGACATTTTCCTCAGCTGATCTCAGGTTTGCCTTAACCACTTCAGAAGAATCACGCTTTTTGGCAGATTTGATAGTTTTGGGATTTGTGTGCCTGTTCCTGCATACTTTGTGCACAAGGATATCATGATTTATGTCAAAGACCAAATCTGGGACATCCAAGTTTCTCTCTTTGTTCGTTTTGTTAATGCCAGCACTCCTTTTCTCTGTCAGTTTGACATAGTCATTGGACTTATCTAGGTCAATCACTTCTCTACAGATGACACACGCCATATCTGTTCAGTCTTCAAGTTAGTTCATCTACCCTCCTCCTAAAACCTATAGTTTTGGGATTTGTGTGCCTGTTCCTGCATACTTTGTGCACAAGGATACATGATTATGTCAAAGACCCAAAACTGGGAAATCCAAGTTTCTCTTTTGTTCGTTTTGTTTAAAGGGCCAGCACTCCTTTTCTCTGTCAGTTTGACATAGTCATTGGACTTATCTAGGTCAATCACTTCTCTACAGATGACACACGCCATATCTGTTCAGTCTTCAAGTTAGTTCATCTACCCTCCACCGCAATCATGCTGTTATTCCATGCACATGCAGCCTGTAGAAATGAAACGAAATTAAGACATTTACAATCTAGAAAAAATTCAAATAACAACAGTGAAGGCATGCTGTGGATTACAAATAAGACAGAATAAAGTAGAATCATATGACAATTTTTTTCACAAAATTTGGAGCATGATTGCAATTATCTGCAATAAGGTCACATACAGACAAATAATACCATAATAAATGAACTCCTGGACCTGAAAAACATAGGATTAGACACTTTGTTTGCATTTATAGCTCTATTAGTTTGGAAGATATGCTAATTTTTGGTTTTCGGTACTCGTGATGGCGGCCATCTTGGATTACAGCAAATTTGGGGTACTAGCAGTGAGCAGATCAGGGTAGATTTTTTATCTTGGCTAGTAGACCTAATTTTCTGTCAAAATCAGTTGAGAAACAAAATATAGCAATTTTGTCCAACCTGAGTGGATTTTTTAACTTTAATTACTGGACTAGAAGGGGAGAAGGGAAGAGGATGAGGAAGAAGAGATACAATATGACAGGAAAGAAGGAAGACACGAAGAGGAAGTGTGTGCCTTGTTTGTGGGGAGCTTGACTGCAGGAAACGCAAGAAAAACAAAATGTGTGTGTGTATGTGTGTGTGTGTGTGTGCTTATGTGTATGTTTGTGTGTATGTATCTGTGTGTGTGTGTGTGTTTATGTTTATGTGTGAGTGTGTGTGTGTGTTTATGTGTGTGTGTATGTGTGTGTGTGTGTGTTTATGTCTGTGTGTATGTGTATGTGTGTGTGTGTGTTTGTTGTGTGTGTGTGTGTGTGTGTATGTGTGTGTGTGTGTATGTGTGTGTGTGTGTGTGTGTGTGTTTGTGTGTGTGTGTGTGTGTGTTTATGTGTGTGTGTTTATGTCTGTGTGTGTATGTTTATGTGTATGTTTGAGTGTGTGTGTGTGTGTGTGTGTGTGTGTGTGTGTGTGTGTGTGTGTGTGTGTGTGTGTGTGTGTGTGTGTGTGTGTGTGTGTGTGTGTGTGTGTGTGTGTGTGTGTGTGTGTGTGTGTTACTCATCCATTCTCCCATGGTCTTGTCCACGCGAGTCAGACTACCGATCGTCAGTTTCACCCTCTCAATGCGAGCTTGGAGCTCATTATAACCGATCTTTGGGCAATGCTGGGACCTCACACACCCCCATCCCCTTGGTCAAGGGGGACAGTATCCGCCCGAATTTGTCAGTGAAAAATCCCCAGAAGCGGTGAGGATTCGAACTGGTTACCACAGAATGGCAGGCCAGCGCGCTATCACCTTGACCATCGTGGCGGTGGTGTGTGTGTGTGTTGTGCCTGTGCCTGTGTGTGTGTGTGTGTGTGTGTGTGTGTGTGTGTGTGTGGTGTGTGTGTGTGTGTGTGTGTGTTTGTGTGTTTCTCTCTCTCAGAGAGAGAGAGAGGGGAGAGAGAGAGAGAGAGAGAGAGAGAGAGAGAGAGGAGAGAGAGAGAGAGAGAGAGAGAGAAGAGAGAGAGAGAGAAGAGAGAGAGAGAGAGAGAGAGAGAGAGAGAGAGAGAGGAGAGAGAGAGAGAGAGAGAGAGAGAGAGAGAGAGAGAGAGAGAGAGAGAGAGAGAGGAGGAGAGAGAGAGAGAGAGAGAAGAGAGAGAGAGAGAGAGAGAGAGAGAGAGAGAGAGAGAGTGTGTGCTTCTCATGAAGGAGGTTACTGGAATAGTGCCAAATATGTTATTCAACTTGCCAAGCACTCCATCAACAAAAAATAACAAAATCTTTCTAGTTCCAACTCCTCTCGTGACTTTCAGCTTCTAGCTAAAAACTTGTCCTACAATTTATCTTCTTCTTTCCCTCCAATGCTTCACCCAGATGGCTCCACAGCTGTCTCATCTATTTCAAAAGCTGACGTCTTTGCTCAAACCTTTGCTTATAGTTCTACTCTTGATGATGATGAAGGGCTTGTTCCTCCTTCTTCTCTGGCTATATTATGCCTGTTATTAAGATCCTTCGTAATGATTTTTTCTATGCCCTTTCTTGCCTTGATCCTCAGGAAGCATACGGTCCTGACGGAGTCCCTCCTTTTGTTCTCAAAAACTGGTTCTGTGCTTGCACCCTACCTGGTCAACTTTTCTGTCTTTGTCTATCTACTTCCTTATTGCTGGAAGTTTGCTCACATTCAACCTGTTCCTAAGAAGGGTGACCGTTTTAATCCTGCAAACTACCGTTCTATTTTTTTTTTTTTTTTTTTTTACGTTGCAGCCTATAGCGCCAGTAGGCTATTTATTATATCAGTCTGGAGGGACGTGATGGTTGCCCCTCCGCCCGTTGGTTGGCGCAGGCTGGATTTTTATAGTGACACCTGTGATGTTATAGCTGAATATCCGTTTTCTATGATGGTCTACCCTCAGTAGGCGCACACTGCTACCTGTGGTCCCATCGCCGCACTTGAAGTCGCAGTCGACGGAACAGGAATACAGCATGCGGGCTGCTTCGGCCACTCGACGATGGATTTACAGTTGCTCATTGGTGGGACTTGAACTCGGGACCTTGTGCTCACCTCCCAGGCTTTTGTCGACTACGATAAAGATGGCAGAAAGAGTTATGTCCCCGGCTAGATTCGAACTTGGGACATCGAGCTCACCTTTGGGGAGGCGGTGACCGAGTGGTTAGCGTTTTGGAGTGCTGAACTCAACGTCCCGAGTTCGAATCCTGCCGGGGGCAACTCTTTCAAGAGCCTGGAATGGGAGCAGAAGGTCCCGAGTTCAAGTCTCACCAAGGAGCAATTGTCAAATCCATCGTCGAGTGGCCGAAGCAACCCACATGCAGCGTATACCTGTCTTCCGATTGCGAGTGTGACGGTGGACTCTAGGGGCAGCATGAGGCTAAACTAAAGAACCGAACATCACAGAAAATGGGATCTTCACCTGAGACCACAGGTGTCAGTATAAAAATCCAGCTTGCGCCACCAACGGGCGAGATCGACCAACATCAAGACTCTCCATAAGCCTACAGGCGCTATAGGCTACAACGTAAAAAAAAAAAAAAAACCCACTCCAGGACGCTATACACTCGGCCATCGCCTCATCGCCTCCCC